>SEYY01017310.1:27500-32477 GCA_009176605.1 Armadillidium nasatum
ATAAGAAAATTAAAAAAAGTCATGCAATCTCAATCTAAGAAAATACTCTTTCAGTAATAGGGTTGTTAATTTTTGAATGGCTTGCCACAGGAAATTGTTGACTGTGATACTCTTGCATCATTTAAGGAGGAGGTAGATAGATATACGGGTGTTTTAGGTATCATATAACGACTATGCCAAATTGGCAGGTATATATTAATTTTTATGCCAGCTTGTGACTAAGCCTAACTGGCAGTTTTGTAGTGGGTGTTGGTTCATTGCATGTTGCATGCATAATTAGTTGTATAATGTCGTTAGTTAGTTACTAAATATGTGTAGGGGCTTAGTTTTATTTTTATCCTACTTTGCAAGAATAAACTGATAGCTAGGGATAGGACAGACCTAGTCTTTGTTGCATGTATTAGTATTAGAATTATATTTATTTGTTTCAACAGGGGCAGTCTCGATAGGCCTGTGTGACATCTCTCTCTATTTTTCTAATGTTCTAATTTTTTTTTCTTTCTTTTGTATTTTGTTCTGGCATATTTTTCTGTTTTTAATAGCCGAATTTCTGTAAATTCATTCTATTCCTTGATTTCAAACATTAGAGAATCTCAGTGTTGGGGCAACTCCTGCTCCTTATAAATAAATTATTTGACTCAGGGACTTATAGCTAAAGTTTCCAAGTTTGCTGATTGTACTATCCATAATGTTGGATGAATAACACTAAACTCCAAAGTGTTCAATAATTTCAATGGTAAAAAAAAAAAAAAAATTTCTTCTTGGATTGGCAGAAAAGTGCCAAATGAATTTTAACAATAAGTTTTTTTTCTTCCTTTAGGTTACTCAGATGAAAGATTCAACAACAATATGAATGGAGATTGGTTTTAGTCCATGAACCATGAAAAAGATTTGGGAGTAATTATCAGCAATATTGTAAAGATGGTTAATCAGTATTTAGAAGCAAGAAATAGAGCTAATAGGATAATATATACCTATAGTAAATTACAATGTTGTCTACAAGAGTAAGGAAGTTTATATAAATAAACTGCATATTAGCTATGTCAGTACAATATTAGCATACTGTGCACAAGTTTGGGCCCCTCATTTAAGAAAAGACATAGACATACTGGAAAAGAAAGCAACAAAGAATTATTATGATTTGTGAGTAAGAGTTATGAGGAGAGGCTGAGGAAATTAGGAAAGTTTTCATTAGAAATGCAATTTCTTAGAGCCCTGGGATATTATACAAGTTTACAAAAATATCTAGTCCCTCAATGAGTAAGATAATTTTTTTATAGTAAACCATAGAATGAAAACCTGGAGTATGAAAAAAGGGTAAATGTGTCAGTTCCATGGAACAGATTTTTTTTTATATTTATCGAAACTATGAAGATGAATTGGTGTGAAATAATTTTTTTGGTTGAGCCATGGAAAATGATTTTGTACACCAAATATATATATATATATATATATATATATATATATATTATATATACCTTCTCACCCCCTGACCACCCCTTGTTGAGGCGGCCACACTTCGCTAATGAAGCTTCCTGCCGCAGTCGGTCTCGTCCAGAGATCCTTCAAAGAAGTATGCCCCAGAAGATTTTGGGGCGAGAGTTGGAAGGACAGCGTAATAGAAAGTGTTTCACGGTCTCCGGGGCCATTCCGCATCTAGTACAGGTGGGAGATGCTGCCTGGTTTATTTTGAATTTGTGTTTGTAATGTTGTAGGTTTGGGTGGTGCCCGCATCTCAATCTTGCAAGTGAGGTTTGTAAGTGTCTTGGGAGGTTGTTGAAGTCGGGGTTTATTTCGGGGGGGGGGGGTTCGTTTAGTGTGTTGTTTGGAGGTCTGTTGATCATGTATGAATGTGTTAGTTGAGTGTGTATATGTTTGGTTGTTGTGGTATTGGGGGGAGGAGGGGGGATGTGATTTAGGATCTGTTTGTAAAAGGCGCCGGTGGACGATGGAGGCTGTGTTAGTCTCTGTGGGGTAGGTTGGAGGAGAGTATTGTGACATGGGTGTGTGGGTAGACGTGTTTTTGCGTAAAATTGGGTGTATATAATATAATATATATAATATATATATATATATATATATATATATATATATATATATATATATATATATATATATATATATATAATATATAATATATAATAAATAATTAAGTAATAATTACCACAATTTAACAACACATCGTATGTCTTAAATGGTATATTATCATTTGGCTTTGCACCTTCAGGTTGCTGCCTCAGCTTCAGGGGGATGCGTATGAAATTTTATAGCTGTTTCAGAGCTAAGTAAAAAAAAAAAAAAAAAAAAAAAATTTCATAATATATTGAAAATACAAAAACAAAATTTTAAGAAATAAAAGTAAATTATATATATAAAGTTTTTTAAAACAATTTTTTTATATTATTATTGCATTCTGAAAGTCCCAGCATTTGCTAGATTAGGTCTACTTGCTGGCTGTTAGGTGTACTTTTACCTTTAAGTCCAGGTTAAGTCAAACTAGTTTGTTATCTAAAAAACTAGTTTGACTTAACCAAACATGGACTTAAAGGGTAAAAGTATGCCTAACAGCAAGCAAATAGGCCTAATCTAGCAAAAGTTTGATTTTTCAAAACTAAATAAAAATGTAGAATAAATTGTTTAAAAAAATTTAATATGGATAATTTACTTTATTTGAAGTTTCATTATATAAAAAATTTTTTTTTTTTTTTTTCCGAAATAGCTATAAAATTTTGTACCATTTCATCCAATACTGATGCAACAACCTGGTATTACCAAGACAAATGATAATAGCCATTAAAAGCATACATGTTTTATTAAATCATTTTAGTTAATTTTTGGTGTTTTTAGTGTAAAAATCTTCTGCGGCTCAAACCCCCCCCAAAAAAATTTTCAGACCAATTCATCTTCATGGCTTGATAGTGAAGAAAAAAATTTGCTATATGGAATGAAACATTTACTGATAAAAGAAAATATGAAGTCATGCTATCTTTGTTTGTTTTTTTTTTTTTTTTATTTTTAAAGTTCACATCTCACGGGCATTGGAACTATTCTAGGAGAGGAACTTTTCTAGGTAGTATATACTTAGGATCCTCAAGTGGGATCGAACCGGCGCCCTCAAGCATTTTAGTCAATCACTCTACCGTTTCAGCCAACGGTAGACAGCAAATAATAATAATAATAAAAAAAAAAAAACTCATAAGAAAATAAAGGCAGTTAGAAGCCACAGGGGCCTATCAAGACTGTCTCAGTCCCCCCAAAAATTAAAAAAGTTGTCATTTCCTATGAATGGCTCATCATATACCCAATATTTCCCATGCAAAAAATTAAGCCAGCCATGCTATTTCCCATGCAACATGCAATTTATCAAAACCATATAAATATGGATCATCTAAATTAACATGCAAAATCCCTAATATCACAACTGATTGTCAAAAAAACTGCAAACTAATAACAATGTCCTCATTTACTTGAATCCATTTTCATGCTCATCAACTGGAACTTCAGCATATGCAACTAAAAGTTAGTCAATGGAAAAATAGAACCACCTCGCAATAAAAACATCAAATGATAATTTTGACAATGAAGGAGGTATCAAACATCCATTCACACCAATAAAAACATTTTAGTAGTACTTTTAAGGAAATGTACCACTAATTCCGAAAGAAAAGCACAAGACAAGATATTACTAAAGTCAAAAGATAAAAGACAATTCCATATACTTTTGTTGCAATCAGGGCTAGGGAGTTGGTGTAAAAAGGCCTCCTTTTGAGGTCTCCAAATCGCAGAATGCTATGTAATTTCTTTAAAATATGATTTAATTTTCTTTTCTTTGAAAAAAAACCAGAATGATTGTTAGAAATTTATTTTTTGTTTATTTTTTATTAGTATTGTTTCCTTACCCAAGGAAAAGTTAACAAACAAGTGCTAGTTTCATTTTTGTATGAAAAAATTTCAATGTATTTTGAAACTGAGTCAAATACAGGTACTTTAAATTATTTTTTGTTTTACATACTGAATCCTCTTGTTATTTTCTATATATTACCTATTATATTTTTCAGTGAATATAAAATTTATCCTTAATTTTGTCTGATAAATACCATCACATTTCCTCAAATTTGTCTAATTACCATTTCTATACAGAATTTAAAGTCTGTACTGTCCTGAAATGTAATAAGTCCTTTATTCAAAAAGGTAATGTTTATGTTTATATACACTGATAGCTTTATGAATTGATAAATTATTATTGAATTATATACCAATGTATATATGTGAATGATATAATAAATTTTCCTGAAATATGCTGATAATACATAGTTTTGACAAGGCTTTTATTTTTGGGCTGATTTTGTTTTTTGCTTATATTTTGACTTTTGTGTCCTGGAATTGAAAATTGATTCTCAATCCAATTGCTTGTAAAGTGCTTCAGTTCAAAAACTTTGACTTTTGTCCTTGTATGGAACTTACAACACCTTGGTTCCTTTGTTCCCTTCCCCCAAAGAGAAATCTTAGGAAGGTTCCAAGCTAAGTTAAATCAATTAAAGTGCGCATATGTAACATCTTTCTGCTATCTATTACTAACATTTGTTCTAATCATTTCATCCCTCTCGCTAAACCAACCTGACGATAGATTGTAGTGAAAACTTATAGTGATGGGAAATATAATGACATTACCTAGAATAATTAAATTTAAATGTTTAATACAGTAACTCTTAGCTATAACTGAAGCAAGTACAACCAGTTATACCTATAGGTTACACAGATTAATGAAATAAATACTGATTAATTGTATTAAATATATATATGCATATATTGAATTATTTTTCTATATACTTGGGAGTTTAAAAGATTACTTTTTCACATTTATAATAAATTTTGTGTTATAAAATTTTGAGTTATTTTCCTCGTGTTCAGGACTAATTAATTTATGACTGATTAAACTGACTTACGAATCCAACGACTGGTGAGTGTTGGTCTGTC
>SEYY01017311.1:0-5000 GCA_009176605.1 Armadillidium nasatum
GAGCGAACAACTCTCTTATAAAGAGCTGGAAACTGGGGTGGAGTGAAGAAAATTCTGAAGTTGCTTCAGAGCACCTCTCTTAGAAGCTTGTTTAGAAAGAGAAGTAATGTGATATTTTCTTGAAAAGATTACGAGAAAAAGAAACACCGAGAATAAGGACAGATGATGATTTGAGCGGTGTGTTTTCGAAGAAGATATCATAATTGTGTGGAAGGTTGTGTCGAGTAGAGAAGATGGAGGAAACTGAGTTTTCGAGGCATTGAAACGACCATGCTTTATCTGCCCCAATTTGAAATACGAGAAAGATCAGAGGTCAGTTGCTCCATGGCTACACTACCTTGCGTCTGTTAACTGCTGTTGGGAGGGCTTTTCTTTCAAATTGAAAGGAATAATAAATGGTGGAGTCATCGGTATAGGGGTAGGCAGATGAACTAACAGAGCGAAGGTCGTTAATGAAAAGTAGAAAAGTGTGTTGGGGATAGGACACAGATCCTTGAAGAACACAACTATTAGTAGTTTTAAAGAATGAACGGTGGCCGTCTACAATAGCTGCTATAGAACAATCCCAAAGGAAATCGTAGGGAAGGTCACATAGAGGGGGATAGATTTCGAAAGAGGGAAGTTTGGAAATCGGAGCTTTGTCCAGATCCTGTCTAAAGTTTTCGATAGGTTTGGCGAGAAAGCAAAAATTTACCTAAATGACGAAGGCCGGAGGACCAATAGTCAGAGAGGATGGAATGGAGATCACCAGAAGAGCGTTTTTTTTTACGAAAGCTATATTGGCGATCAAAGATAAGATTAGAAGATTTGAGATGTTTCCAAATCTTAACAAGAAACTTTAGAAAGAAGAGAGGTTAAAGTAATGAGACAGTAGTTGGAGGGTTGAGAGGAGTCCCCTTTTTCGACACAGACTAAACGAGAGAACGTTTCTACAAAAAGGGAAGGCTGAAGTAGAAAGACAGAGACGAAATAGTTATCAAGTCAGGGATGCAGGCTAAAAATCACAAATTTCGAGAACCACAGGAGGAATGCATCTTTAGAAGAAATTAAAATTCTAGGCAGGAGGAGGGTTGAAGAAGTAGGAACAGCTTCGGAATCGTCTAAGACTGAGTTAGAGGTACAAGTTTGATCGAAGAGTTCAGCTTTTGAAAAAGGCAAAACTGCAGTTGAGAGAAAGATACTAGAGGAGGGAAAGAGAAAGAAGCAAAGTTAGAGTTGACATGTTTTGCAAAATGCCTGAAAGGGCGTGGGGAAAATGATCCATTAAGATTATGCATTTAATAGGGAGAAAAGAGTTTTTTTTTGAGTTGCGGAGGTTAGATTTTGCACAATTCCGGGAAGAGATGTAAGTTGAATGAGTCCCTGGAGTTTGAAGACGACGGTAATTCCTGATGGCAGCATCCCTGCGGCGAATAGCATGATAACAAGCAGAGTTAAGCCAAGGTTTGTTAGGATTAGTAGAAGGGAAGGAGTATCGAATGTACCCCTCCATGAGAGAGAGAATCGCCTTCCTTATGCGTTCGGCACATTCCAATGGACTTTTTCAACGGAAACAGCAATCATTCAATGGAAATCAGAAAAATACAACCGCAAATCAGGCCAGTTATTTGTACCGAAATGCCAGAAACGTCTCCTCGCCGTATGCGGGGTTGGTTCTTGCGTAAGACTTGAAGGAACAGAACAGGATACAGAGATAAGAAGGTGATCGGATGAACCCAAAAGAGGAAAAGAGTCTTTACAGTGTAAAGGAAAGGATAAAAAAGTTAGGAAAAAATCCAGTATGTTGGGTTCATAACCAAGACTGTCAGGAATACAGGTATTGAGATACGTCATCTGCCTAATTAAGGTGGTTCTGGATAAAAGAATGGTTGTCGAAATCACCAACTGGATCATGAGGACAAGATAGAAGCCATTGACTGTGTTGAACTTTGAAATCACCTAAAATGATGATTTTAGGGAAAGGAGAAAAGAGAAAGAAATGTTTAATTTTGAAGTTAAGATTGTCGAAGAATTTTTTTATATTCTGTAGAGTTAAGAGATAAGTATACATAACAAATGAAATTCGTTGTGGAGTTGCAAGGAAGTTTAAACCAGTTTAAATTCAGGAGACTCCAAATTAGAGAGAAAGAACAGACAACATCGTTGCTCACATATGCGTAGTATCAACCTTTCGCTGAAAATTGAGGGTAGAGATAGTAGGAGGAAACAGTTTGGTTTGCTGTCAGAACAATCAAACATCTGAGTTTCTGTTAAGAACAAGAAAAAAGGTCTAGAAGAAGAGAAATGACATTCGACAAAGTGGAAATTAGACAAGAGACCACGAATGTTACAGAAATTAATGAAAAAAAGAAGACAGTGCACCAGGGCAAGCCGGTATCAATGGCTTGGAGGAATCAACGCCATCACTGGGGGAAATCAATTCCCAAGTGGTGATGGGGATGGTGTGAATGAGGGACATTGTTAGTTTGCGGCCCTCCAAGCATCTCCGAGGCAGCTTTTTGTTTTCATCATTTCATTTTAATTTAAAGGTTATGTACGAATAATTGCTCGTAAATTTGTTGGATCAAGTGAAGAGAGAGGGAGGGAGGGAGGTAGTGGGAGCATAGACTCCTTAATATAAAACGAGGGTACACTAGAGACCCACTGAGAAGTTGAAACGCGAAAAAGAACGAACAAAAGGGCAATGGATTGAAACGGAATGGTCTGATCCACCATATCACCCTGCGGGTTAAAAGCCCATATATAATATATATATATATATATATATATATAATATATATATATATATATATATATATATATATATATATATATATATATAATATATATATATATATATATATATATATATATTATATAATATATAAACTATAATTAAAAAAAAAAAAAAAAAACACACACACACAAACACACACATATATATATATATATATATATATATATATATATATATATATATATATATATATATATATATATATATATATATATATATATATATATATATATATATATATATATATATATATCGTTTTCCGAGTAGGAAACAGACAAAAGGTAAAGTTAAAACAATTTATTTAAATTAGTTAAATACTGACAAACCTTCTTAGGAAAATATTTTTCCTACAAATTTGTTTTATAATTTCTGTAATTGAGGATGACAAAATTAGAAACGAAACTTTCTTAATATAATAAAATTCTTTGGAAATGTTTGAGACGTTAGACTTAATATAGTTTAAAGCATTTTATATATATAAAATGCTTTTAAATTTGTACTTCTTTGTAATGAATATAATGATAGTAAAACTGATATAATCTTGAAGTATTTAGATAAATTGCTATGATATATATATATATATATATATATATATATATATATATATATATATATATATATATATATATATATATATATATATATATATATATATATATATATATATATTGAAACTTTTGGCATCACTTTCCAGGGCTTGGCACATGGTGTCCTGGAGGGGTAACCTCGTTGTCCGGAATGTTCTTAGCGATGTTGCGCAATGCAATTGTGTGTACGAAAGTACAGGATCATCTGGGATGTGACTATAATAAGTTTAACTGTGCGGTAAACAAGCTGATGTGATCTTCAAGTACACAAAGAATCAAAATTTCTTCCATTGTGATGAAATTTGACTGTCCAAGTGAAGTTGAAGATTTTTTTTTTTTTTTTTTTTTTTTTTTTTTTTTTTATGTATAACATTTTTTTGGTTAAAAAATTCAGCCAAAATGTTAGAACAAATTTTCAACCAATAATTTCGTCAGACTTTTAAGTAGAAATTTATTTTCTCCATATCGGTTAAAATGGAAAAAATATCATCACATGTTCAAATTTTTTTCGTTCAAATATCGAAAAAAAAAAAAGTCATTGTCTGGTTGTCGTCTTCCAACTCGCTCCTCACCATTCGGATTATGAAATAAAATCATAAATTATAGAAATTTTTTAACTTTTTTTTCGTCGTAAATTTCACGAATTGAAGAACAAGATTTCATCCAAAGGAAGAAAATTTTGAAGAAAATTGTTCGTCGCAAAAGTGACAAATTTTTTGAAGAAATAAAATTTCTTCAAAAGACGAAGTTTTGATTCTCTGTTTATGGACGAGCGAACGGGAACGGTCGTGTGACAGCAACATTGTATCGGCAAACGTATAACAATAGGTGACAATCCCATCACATGACCTTTTCGTGACTCTTTCGAAGGTCACGTGAATTTGAACAATGGCCGCCACGGTACCCCGAACTCAATCTCCATGATGTATTATTTATAGGGACACTTGAAAGCTCTCGTGTACAGAGACCCTGTTCAGGATGTTAATTCGCTTCGACGACGTATCATCGTTCGGTGCGACGACATTCGATCACATGCCGATGTCTTCCACAGACTGAGTCATTCCCTTCTCAGACGAGTCGAAGCTTGCATTGTTGCGAATGGATCTCATTTCGAATACCTCCTTTGGGTAGGACTGTGACGTGTGCAACCACCACCTACCTCCTGTGTTTTAATAAATAATATTGCAACACTGATGTTTTCCTATGTTTACTCCTACGGATGTGTCATATCTTTTTCCTTTGTATCACTTTTATCATGCATTTCCCTAATATGTGTATTAAAGGGAAATTGCCCTAACAACATTTTCATTCATGTCGGCAATTATCAGCACACTGACGCATTCACCCTATATATATATATATATATATATATATATATATATATATATATATATATATATATATATATATATATATATATATATATATATATATATATATATATATATATATATATATATATATATATATATATATACAAAGAATTTAATATATTATATCTTTTCGAAATAAAATACAAATATTACAAATAAAAATATTACAAAATAGATAAATAAAAATTTTCTCAAAATAAATTGATGAAAAAAAAAAAAAAAAAAAAAAAAATTTCTCGTGTGAAATTTTTTCTTTTATATTTG
>SEYY01017311.1:10000-14983 GCA_009176605.1 Armadillidium nasatum
TTTATTTATTTTTTTTTAAATTTATAAGGTTTCATTATTTCTTAATCAAATCTTTATTCAATTAGAAACATTTAAGAGAAGGGTATAGAGGGATAGAAGAAAGCTCGTGTAATTGGATGGGAGAGTTATGTGAAGAAGAATTGTGAAATTGAAACTATCCTAGATCTGCGACGTTCACTAATATACGAGAATGGATAGCATGCCTATATACCGTGACAAATACTACGCACGTGTGTTGTTTTTTACCTAAATATATAATTGAATTTTATCTTCTAAGAATTAATTCCACTCTTAGATAAAGTGAAAGTTTGATGGTGCATGAATGTACAGCTAAGCACCTTCCTTTAATTTTTCTGAAATAGGAGCAGCGTTTGAATAGGTCATTATTTTAATGCTACACGTGTTTTCTTTAGCCAATTTCTGTCATTTTTCTTCCATTTTCTTTTAAATCTATGTAATTGTGATAAACATTGATTATAATTTATTATTATGCCTATCGTAATATAAGATAAATTAACCATTTTAGCAATATATTTCCTTTCCCTCCCTCTTGGTCATTTTGACCTTGTATTTTAAATAATGTTTACTGTTTAGTGAATTCAATTTACTCTTTTCGTCAATTGTATTGGAATGACGAGGAAATGGTTTTGACTTTCTTCAAAACATTGACAAATATTTGTTAAAAAGTCAACACAAAAATCATTTTTTATTTTTAATATATATATATATATATATATATATATATATATATATATATATATATATATATATATATATATATATATATATATATATATATATATATATATATATATATATATATATAATATATATTATATATATGAATTTTTAATAGAAATACTGAATTTAAATTAACTTAATATTAAATCGATATTATAATCCCAACTCTGTTCACTGAAATACAAATAAAACAATTCTTATTATTTACTTAAATTTGGAACATTTTTATCAGTAATTTATGGCAAATATCGATCGCCCCTCCCCCAGAAACCTTTCTTTCTCCCCCCTCCCACCTTTTCACTCTTATCTAAATCATATTTAATGTATCAACTAGTGTCTGAAGATTAAATTATCGAGAAGTAATGGTATATACATGAATATGAAATAACAGAAAATTCTTCCACTTAAAATATATATATATATATATATATATATATATATATATATATATATATATATATATATATATATATATATATATATAATATATATATATATATAATATATATATATAATATATATAATATATATAATATATATATATATATATATATATATATATATATATAATATATATATATATATATATATATATATATATATATATATATATATATATTATATATATAATATATATATATATATATATATATATATATATAATATATATATATATATATATATATATATATATATATATATATATATATATATATATATATATATATATATTATATATATAATAATATAATATATATATATATATATATATATTATATATATATATATATTATATATATATATATATATATATATATATATTATATATATATATATATATATATATATATATATACATATATATGGACTTTTAAGGGATACTGTATTATTGTATTTACCCATAGCAATTGTAAAAATATGTTTTTTTCTTATTTATTCTGCTGTCGATGTCAATTATCTTTGCAATTCAACATATTCTGTAATCGCAGGCAATGTATAGGGAACTTTAAAAATCGACATCGTTAGCCTCTCTCTGCCATAAGCCTTTGCTTTTAGGTAATTCACGAAGATTATCTATTTAATTATCATGATAAAAAATACATTTTTTCGAAGATTTTAAATCGCTTTCAAAGTTGAATTGTTTTCATGGTTTTATTTTATTACTGAAAACTGTTCTTTCTTATTCAGTCGAGAGAATTTTAAGAATTTTATGCTATTTCTTAGTCTCTTTTTTAATTATGTATTTCAGATAGTGTTTTTTCATTCAACTTTACAAGCCATTCTGTGTTTACAAAATATGCAGCTGTTTTTTTGATTTTGTTACCATGCTGTTATTAAGGCTTCTATTAAAATACCTCTTTAATCAACTGTATATTTTCATTTATCATCTATGGTTATTTTCTGGAATGAATAAAGAAATTTGCAGTGAGAGAAATTTCATAAATTTTAACATTATAATAGCATGAGGACCTCTTTAATCAACTGTATATTTTCATTTATTATCTGTGGTTATATTCTGGAATGAATAATGTAATTTTCAGTGAGAGAAATTTCATAAGTTTTTAACATTATAATAGCATGAGGATCTCTAATTATTTGATTCGTCTTACAAATAGAATCAACAAAAGTGAGTACGACAAATAGTAAAAATTTTTGGTGCTTTGAAATAAATTTGCCTATGCTTGTCATGCTATCCGGAGAGGTTCTTTCAACTGTAATAAACATTGACATTGTACGCAGTGGTTGTACTTTTTATTTCTTTCTTTAAAAAAAAAAAAAAAAAAAAAAAAAAAAATTTTTATTTTTTTTTTTTTTTTAAATCTTTTATTATTAGAAGCTCCTTTTATTAACTGCCTAATATAACAAAAATAATATTAACATCTTCGCAGTGTATAACTTAATGTAATATTGTAAAATTGTAAATGTACTTTCTTGAAAGACAATAGAAATAAAAATTGAAATTATTATTATTATTTATTATTTTTATTATTTATTATTACTATTAATATTATTTATTATTATTATTATTATTATTGTTATTATTATTATTATTATTATTATTATTATTATTATTATTACCTTTAGAATATTATTATTATTTATTATTTTTATTATTATTATTCGAAGAATATTATATTTGATCAATTATGAGAATAATAATGCAATTAAATATACGACTTAATTCGCAGTTAAATAAGAGAGTGAATATGCAATTTTATATGCAATAAAACAACCGAATATGCAATCATCTCCCCTCCAGCTAAAATTTCTAGCAAAATGAGCTAATCTTTCAATGATTGATTATAAAATAATTTAAAAATTATCTTTTTACTCAATAATAATAATAATAATAATAATAATAATAATAATAATAATACTTAAATATTTATCTCTTGTACATGCATTTGCAAAACAAAAAACATTTTATTTTTCCATAAGAATTAATACTACCCATTTTTCCTTCTTCATAAAGAATGGAGAAGAATTTTAAACATGTCGTGAAGCTTCACCATTCGAAAAATTCAAATAAATTTCTGAATTAATCTTTCAACTCAGAAAATAAAAAATATATACATAATAAGATGTGTGAGTGAATATTAGATGTGTACTTAATAAATATACATTTTATATTTAAAATTAAGAATTCATTAAATTAAATATATAAAAACCCAGTTAATAACCACAAATTAATGTTTAATGAGTACAAAAAGATTAATTAGGAGAATAACTATATAAGTTGCATTACTATACATTATATTTCCTTTTAAAACTATTCTAGTGGGATGGTTAACACATAAATACGAGGAACTGGTCGTTTAGAACAAGTTCTCGAACCAAATGAAACACTTAAAAAAATTGGTACAAGTTTGGTTTTCACTTCATTTTCATGGTGATAGAATATAAGAGTCTTCGATATATTCATGGATGGTGTATTTCCCAAATGCGTCGCTAACATCTCAGACCAACAAATTTCACTCGGGGAAAACCGAGACTAAACTATAATGAATTCGGTTTAAGGATGTCCCGAATACCCAGACTATATCCTCTTTCTCTAGTAAAGCCCTCAAAATTTAAATTGATCGAAGGCTTATAGACATATTCTTTTTTCACCTACAGAAAGATTACTTTCTAAATAGAGTTATTAGTACTCTGACGTGAAAATAGAAGAGAGTACTTTCTATATACAGTAGAGTTATTAGTACTCTGACATGAAAATAAAAGAGATTACTATTATGACATGAAAATAGAAGAACAGCAAAGTCAGCCGACATCAGACAATTTTTCACAACTGAAGAATTGCACACTGTCTGCGACTAGCATCACCTTGAAAATTTGCACATCAATACTATGCATTACGATACTGTGATGCCACTCACGTAGGAAGAAAGATCATGGATGGTGTCATTCCACAAAGATCGCTGAACATAAATCTCGTTTTGAACTTTTGATGAGCTACACCAGTGTTTCTCAACCTTTGTTATAGGGGCGCCCACTTGAATCCCCAATTTATTTTCATCGCCCACCGCCCATTAAAACTCTTGAAATTTGAATACCATTATAAACCACTATAAAATACAAATAAATTTTTAAAATCTAATATCAAAATAACAGTAAAATATATTTAATAATCTTTTTACTTCAACTATGTTTGTGAAATTTGTTTTATCTACCTTATGTAAACATTTAATTAATCTGTAATTAATTTTTTTTTATTTTTTTTTTTTTTTTTTTTTTTTTTTTTTTTTTTATTATATATATTATATATATATTATATATATATATATATATATATATATATATATATATAATATATATATATAATATATATATATATATATATATATAATATAAAACATATAATTCAAAATATTAATAATAAAATGTTATATGTGATAACTTACGTAAGGTTATACTTATATATTTAATGTGATGGTTAGCTTTGGTGTTTACTACCAAGATTTATTATATTAGGTTCAATGCTGCTTAAAAGAAATCACAAATCACCCCTCTTGACAACTATTAGACGGTTTCTCTGCTTGGTTATCAGTCAAGCGACAGCACTAAAATCACGCTCTGACATTTAGGAAGTTGGGAAAGCAATGAAAAAATTTTTTGACAGCTTCCCACAACTTTGGGTACTTTTCAGTAATATCCTTTTGTAGCCAAAATTCCTGGTATGATTGTTTAAAGAGGAGGCTTTAATTCGAAGTCACTTTGTAAATCAATTAACTGCATCTGCAT
>SEYY01017312.1:0-2500 GCA_009176605.1 Armadillidium nasatum
TATGATTTAATTCCAGGATCATATCAATCCCAGTTCCAAAACATAAGCATAGGAATTTAAAATGGTCTACTTGTTTCAGTACACCATCTCCCAACACAATGTCCAGCTCTTCCTGTTCTTACCCACCAACATAACGTTTGTCTTTTCCCTACTCACCTTTATTCCCGTAGCCGTCAGCACTCATTCCAAGCTGCGAAGAAATTCGTCAAAGCTCTCTCCGTTTCAGTGACCAATGCAATGTCATCAGCATAGCCAAGGATTAATAAGCCATCAGTCCCCTTCTGCATTAGTCTACCACAATAATCCATCAAGATTATAAAGATAATTGGAGAAAGTACACAACCCTGCTTTACGACGCTCGTAACCTCAAACCAATCATAATATATATATATATATATATTATATATATATATATATATATATATATATATATATATATATATATATATATATATATATATATATATATATATATATATATATATATATATATATATATATATATATATATGTGATGGATCGGATGTCATATTTTCTCATTTGTGGATACGGATGCGGATGCGGATATAGAATTTTCGTCAAGTGCGGATGCGGATTTTGAATTTTCGAAAATGCAGATGAGGATGCGGGTGTCAGTTTTGATGAAGATGCGAATGCGTATGCCATTATTAATAATATATATATATATATATATATATATATATATATATATATATATATATATATATATATATATATATATATATATATATATATATATATATATATATATATATATATATATATATATATATATAATATATATATATATAAGTTGAGATAGCTTCTTTCCTAGTGAACCTTAATCTAATTAGAAAGGTTAAAGACTATACTAAAGGTTTCCGCATACTCATTTAATACACTGTGAACGTTTCACACCGTATCTCGTTACGTCTTCAGCACAAACTAAATTTTACAAATTTCTATTTTAAAATACAATCAAAATATAACTTCATTAACTATATTATATTTAATAATAATAATAATTGCATAAAAAAATAAAAAATAATAATAATATATTAATACTGAAATAACAAAAAAAAAAAAAGCTGGACTATTTTGGGAAAATGGACTTCATTATTGAGTGAAAATTACAATAGAAGAAGCTTGATCATTTAAGGATGGCAATGAGTTTTTATATATAAAACTTCAAAATCCTACGATCAAGAAGGGAAGATGCATGTTGAAAAACAGAGAAAAATTTGATGACGAAAAAGGGTGGGTATGTCCATGGTCTTTTATGGTAGTGTGTACATTAAAGCAAAGAGAATGGTCTGTTCTAAAGGAAACTCCTCTATGCTTATCAATCCTCACTTCCAATTGTAGACCAGTTTGGCCTACATGCCGCATTACAGCTGGCACACTTAAATAAATAAATTAATGAGGATCTGAGAAGCATTGGGTGAGACTCCTTGTGTCTGAAGAAGCTTTAAATTGAGAGGGAATTATAATTTATAAGAATGAACTAGCATTGCGGGAATGTAGCTTCAATTATTGTAAGAATATTTCTATTAAGTTGAGATGTAAGTGATCCTATATACGGAAGTTTTAAGTATAATTTTTGTTTGAATACATTAGGAAAATGAAGATATTAGTGAGATACTCGTTAATACTTTTTACCACTTGGAATTTTGTGAATAAATTAAAATGGAAAAGTATTTTCATAAATTTCATCTCTGTATGGAAAATATATATATATATATATATATATATATATATATATATATATATATATATATATATATATATATATATATATATATATATATATATATATATATATATATTATATATATATATATATATATATTAGTGATGGATCGCATATCATATTTTCTCATTTGCGGATGCGGATGCGGATGCGGATATAGAATTTTCGTCAAGTTCAGATACGGGTGAGGATGTTGAATTTTCGAAAATGAGGATGCGGATGCGAATGCGGATGTATAATTTTTTCAAGTGCGGATGCGGATGTTAATTTAATGATGAGTGCTCCGTATAATGCATATATATTATATATATATATATATATATATATATATATATATATATATATATATATATATATATATATATATATATATATATATATATATATATATATATATATATATATATATATATATATATATATATATATATATATATATATATATATATATATATATATATATATATATATATATATATATATATATATATATATATATATATATATATATATATATATATAGTATTATTAATCTTTGAAAGAAGTCGCAGCTTAGAAGAATATTCCTTTGTATGGTTTGAAAAATTTCTTTTTACGAAATTTTTTTTTGTGTTTTTGAAGTAAGAATGCGATGAGATGAATTCTCTTCAAAACAAAGCAGCTTTTAAACAAATAAAATAGAAAATAAATAAATAAATAAAAAAATAAAAATATAAGATAAAAACAGGTAATATATTAACTTTTTAAAAA
>SEYY01017312.1:12500-15027 GCA_009176605.1 Armadillidium nasatum
CCTCAACATGCAATTTCATCCTGAAAAATGATCATACCTGTATAATGCTTCAAGAAAAAATTTGATTTACTACTCTCACAATCAATTAATTATTTAAATATATATATATATATATATATATATATATATATATATATATATATATATATATATATATATATATATATATATATATATATATATATATAATATATATATATATATATATATATATTTTTTTTCATCATTTCAGATTGCTTGTTCCTCGTTAATGTTAATTATGTAGCCCAAAGGATTTTAAAGATTACTAACTCGTAATAATTTTGGTAAAAAATTTGGGCCACAGTATTCTCAACAATCAAACCTTCCGATATCAGGAACAGTCAATTTAAAAAGAACAGTATACTTTCAAAGCATTATATATATATATATATATATATATATATATATATATATATATATATATATATATATATATATATATATATATATATATATATATATATATATATATATATATATATATATATATATATATATATATATATATATACAAGGTCAGAGCAAATAAATTTCATTAGCAAAATTCTTAATAAAAAAGTTTTAAGACTGAATCAATTAAAAAGAAAGTCGATTTCCAAACATTCGAAAATTTTTGTTGCTTATTTATTTGACCTTCTTTTGAATAATTGTTTTTTATTTCTTTTATTTTGATTAGATCATTTCTTCAAACTAAGGTAAATAAAAAACAACCACGTTAAACCCAAGTATTATTACTAAGAATTAGTAATATAAGAATCACATATTTCTTTCTCTCTCTCTTTACACTATATATATATATATATATATATATATATATATATATATATATATATATATATATATATATATATATATATATATATATATATATATATATATATATATATATATATACGAGGCTTTCATAAATTCCTAATTAATTTGAGGTAAATAATCCTCAAAATATAATTTGAGTTGTAATAAATTCCCGGCTTTTAATTGAACTTCATCCTCAGCAATCGTCTGGCCATTTCACGAGGCAATAAGGAAAGAAGAGGAAAGAAGAGGAAAAAAAGAAAGAAAGAAGGAAAAAAGAAAGAAGAAAAAAGAAGAGAAGATTTAGAGCGATGATGAGGCACTTCATTTATTCCCTTCTTCAGAATCAATAGACGTTCTTCCCCGACTCCTACATTATCATAATGTACAACTGTCTTCTAAAATATCAACATCAAAATAATAAGTGATGATAATAATAAAAATAATAATAATAATAATAATGATAATAATAAGTAATAATAATAATAATAATAATAATAATAATAATAATAATAATAATAATAATAATAATAATAATTAATAAACATAGAATGTAACAAAAAAGCATATGTAACATTCATTGACTTCAGGAAGCTGTGAATAGGTGGAATGATGTGTTGAACTCTATGACATGAAGATAAACAGAGGGAAAACAAAAGTAATGGTAATAGCTAGGGAGAGAGAAGAGATAGCTTGGAACATAGAGGGGACTAGACTTAAGCAGGCGAGTAAATTTAAATACGTGGGTGTGGTATTCGACGAAGAAGGAAGACTGGAGGACGAGCTAAGGGAGAGAAAAGGAAGATTCTCAAAGAATCTGGGAATGTTGTATCCGCTACCAAGGGAGAGAGGATTACCAACAATAATAAAACAATACTGAGACCAATATTGTTGTACGGTTCAGAATGTTGGACAATTAATACAGTGCATAAGAACAGAATCGAAGCCGCGGAAATGAGAGTACTCAGAATCATCAGGGGAGTATCGATGAGAGATAGAATGAGGAGTGAACTACTGAGAGAGGAACTTGGAGTGGAATCAATTTTGGAATGTGTAGGAAGAAGCCAGCTGAGATGGTTTTGTCACATGAAGAGGATGGGGGATGGAGAGAGACTCAAAGAGATGCTGGAATGGAGACCAGAAGGAAGGAGACCGGCGGGAAGACCAAGGAAGAGATGGATGGAGGCGGTGGAAGAAGCCATACAACGAAGGAGCAAGACACTGGAAGAGGTGGAAGACAACCAAATGTATGAGGACAGAAATGCGTGGAGAAGATTCTGGAGGAGTAGCACCCGACAGTCGCCAGACTACTGGTTTGGACAGTGATGAATAATAATAATACTAATAATAAAATAATAATAATAATAATAATAATAATAATAATAATAATAATAATAATAATAATAATAATAATAATAATAATAATAATAATAATAATAATAATAATAATAATAATAAAAATCGAAAAAATTTTACTCAGGTAAAAAGATAAATTTACAAAAATGTACAAAATAAGATTATAAATATGTCGTTAACATATCCTTAACTGAAAAGGGCTGCTGGGGTAACGAATTCGTCCTATGAGCCCCAGCAGCTCTTTATTCTTATTCTTATTATTATTATTATTATTATTATTAATTATTATTAAAATTACTATTATTATTAAAATAAAATAAAGTAAATATATAATAATAATAATAAATAATAATAA
>SEYY01017315.1:0-2500 GCA_009176605.1 Armadillidium nasatum
TACTTTCCCGGTGAAATCTTTTCTTATCCTAACCTTACCTAACATCACCTAGTTCAACTAATCTTTCCTAACCTAGCCTAGTCCAAACAAATCAAACTTAACTCAGATAATCTTACCTAACTTGGCCTAACCCAACCAAGCCTAACTTAACTCAGATAATCTTACCTAACCTAGCTTAACCCAACCAGACCTAACTTAAATCAGATAATTTTACCTTATCTGGCTTAACCCAACCAAACCTAACTTAACTCAGATAATCTTACCTAACCTAGCTTAACTTAACCAAACCCAACTTAACTAAGATAAATTCCCTAACCTGGCCTAACCCAACCAAACTTAACTCAAATAATCTTATTTTATTAACTTTTAACTGAACAGTAAATAAGTTCAAAATTTACCTTTATATAACTTATAATAAAGCATATTTTGGATTTTTCTTATTTGTGGTATATTTTTACCTTTCTTTTTTTATCTTATCTAACTTATTGTTGCAAGAATAAGCAAATCAACCAACATAAAATATATTTCTTTTTTTTTAAATTTTTTTTAGTTATTTGAAATTAAAAGATCAAATAAAATATGGTATTGGTAAGTATCGGTATATTTTCAAGTATCTAGGTAATGGTAAAAAATTTAATATCGCTCCATCCCTAATATATATATATATATATATATATATATATATATATATATATATATATTTATATTAGTATATATATATATATATATATATATATATATAAAATAAAAAATAATAAATAAAAAAACATTTAAAAATATTTTAATATTTAATTAAAAGGTTGAATTTTTTTATAATAACTAACGTAATCTACAGTTCTACTATCAGATATCTACACTAAAAAAACTAACATCATCTAATCTACTATCTACTAAAACAGTCACTAATTTCAGTTTTATAAAAAATACTAAATTCTTACTTGTTTCCGAGGCTACACTTGGAAAATTGCAAGCTAACTTTTTTTTACCACATCGGCTTGCTAGCCTGTCTTGTGCCCTCCTCCTTTCCGGGCTTGGGACCGGCATGGGTGCGTATCCATGGGAATTATTACTATTTTTATTTATCTATATATATATATATATATATATATATATTATATATATATATATATATATATATATATAATATATATAATATAATATTTTTTATTACATCTAAGATCAAAGAGGATATCTATTCTAATCTATTCGAGGGATGGGAAATCGAGTGTTTGAGCTGCAATTGTTACTTTATTTCAGGAAAGATTTTGTGGAGGATTACCAACGTGAGAAAAAGATAAGGAAGCTTTTAGGAAAGAAAACGTAAGGATTAATATTATGAACAAACTTTCTCATTTGTGTCACTGCAAAAATTGTCCTAACGGATCGTTGGGACAAGAGCGCTAAAATGTCACAACAAATTTTTCCGTTATTTTCTATTTGAAAATAAATCGGTAAGCAACTTTCTTATGCTTAACATGTCTTTTCTCTATTGAAAATTTTACTGTGACATTTTGCACTTGTCCCAACGATAAGTTAGGGCAATTTTTTGGCAGCCTGGATGACGTTTGTGGATCGGATGTGACTCCCTTTATAACCTCGGCAATTTATCGGTTCATTAATAATAAAATAAAAAATTGTAATTAAATAATAAAACTAATATAATATTACTATTATTTTCTGACCCGCACTATTATTACATTATCATTTATTATAATGTCATATTATTTCATTATATTACATTATTATTATATTATTATTATTATATATATTATTATTATTATTATTATTATTATTATTATTATTATTATTATTTTTTTTCATCCTTTTTTCGTTCATCATATATTTTTCTTATTCTTTTTTTTTCCTCTTTCTTTATTTTCTATGGTTCAATTGTCCTTTTTTATTATTATTTTTATTATTATTATTATTATTATTAATATTATTATTATATTATTATTATTATTTATTTATTATTTTATTATTATTATTGTTATTCCCGTCACTGTTTTATTTATCATTGCTATTCACATCAATTCTATTATTGCTATTAGTTCTTAAAGCAATTTTTTCTTCTTTTTTGTTATGTTTATTGATGTTTCTATTTTATGATGTTAGGGATTCATTTGGATCTGCAAATTGAACTTTTAAGTTCCATCACTTTATTCCGTTTGCGTGAGTGTAGAAGATTCTATACTTTGTGTTTGAGTGTACTTCTTGCTCTATATATTCAAATTAGTTGTACCCAAAGCTTATTTCTATATACTATATATATATATATATATTATATATATATATTATATATAGTATATATATACCTATATATATACTGTATAATATATATGTATATATATATATATATATATATATATATATATATATTATATATATACATATATAATATTAAATATATATATATATATATATATATATATATATATATATATATATATATATATATATATATATATATATATATATATATATATATAATATATATATA
>SEYY01017315.1:10000-17500 GCA_009176605.1 Armadillidium nasatum
TGCATATACTAACTATTATTATTATTATTATTATTATTATTATTATTATTATTATTATTATTATTATTATTATTATTATTATTATTATTATTATTATTATTATTATTATTATTATTTTATTATTATTATTATTATTAGAATTATTAATATTATAATTATTACAATTACCTTTTTTATTATTATTATTATTATTATTATTATTATTGTTATTATTACTATAATTATTGCTATAACCTTTATTATTATTATTATTATTTCATTATTATTATTATTATTATTATTATTATTATTATTATTATTATTATTATTATTATTATTATCATTATTATTATATTATTTATCATCTTTGCATATTATTTTTATCATTATTTAAAATAAGAAGACCCCCTCCCTCCCTCTTTAAAAATTAACAAAATATTCGACAAAATGTAAAAACCGAATATTTCACAACGACTTGAGTTTAGCATTTAAAAATGGGGATCAACTTTGATGGCATAAACTTAGTGGTTTAAAATCTATTTTAAGGAAAAGAAAAAATCTGCAAGTAAAGCAGGTTAAAATCTTTATGATGCGCAAGAAATAAAAACGGGGGTGGGGGGGTGTTCCGCTGGGTTACGTACTAACATCAATACTTCTTTTCAGTGAATAACAAGGATCTTTTAATTCTCTAAACCCCTTTCCTCGTTTTGTTCGCAGATGGTATATCTTTATTGATGAAAAAAATGAAAATAAAAAAAATAAAAATTAAAGAAAAACAAATAAAAAAATTACAATAAAATTTTTTTTTCTCCAAAATGTTGAAAGAAGTTTACCTATTATCATGATTTGAATCGGGGAGGGGGAAGGGTTAAATAAACTGCTGCTAAACTTACAATAATAATAATAATAATAATAATAATAATAATAATAATAATAATAATAATAATAATAATAATAATTCTTCCATTATTCTCGTAAAATCAAACAGAAACGTATAATACAATAATAAAATTATAATAAAATTGTATTGAATAAAACCGAAATATGTACTGAATATAACGCTAAATTTCTTCGAGTCAAAAATTTACCAAAAATTAACCTTTAACACTTGTTAAACTGGCAAAATAAAAGTATATCCTTGTAAAATTAAGCAAATCAATCTCATCGTATTCTTATTGAAAGATATATGTTACACATACACACACACACACACACACATTAACCCCCACTTAATTTCCTGCCCCTTATTCTATGAGATATCACGCAAAATACATACATATATGAAATCGTAACAATGTGAAAATGTATCAAACTCGTACGTTGTCTATTTATTGGCACAAAAGATTTTTGTACACGTACACCACCTCTCTTCCAAAAATTTAATATATTACAATTTGATCATCTTCTAAATCTCTTTCTCGTAAAAGAAATACTCTAAGTGGTCCATTCACTGAAAAAAAATTGTCCTAACGAAATCGCTGGGACAAGTGGCAAAAATGTCAACAAAAAAAATTTCAGTTATTTTCATATTAGAAAAATAAATCGGTGAAGCGACTTTCTTATGTTTAACATGTCTTTTCTCTATTGAAAATTTTAAAGTTGCATTATTGCCACTTGTCCCAACGATTCGTTAGGACAATTTTTTGCAGTGTAGCAACCCCCTGTGAGTTTCTAAGAATATATCTAAATTAGAAAAAGAAGAATTTGTCTACCAGTCTAAAGACTTCTTTCTACAAGTAAGTAACATCTCTATTAAATTTGAGGATGATAATAAAAAATGAAAAATCAGTAAAATCTTTAATGCTCACAGAACAAATTTTTTTTTTTATATAAATTCGTCCTGAACTATTATTATTATAATTATTATTATTATTATTATTATTATTATTATTATTATTATTATTATTATTATTATTATTATTATTATTATTATTATTATTATTATTATTATTATTATTATTATTATTATTATTATTATTATTATTCTCACTATTATTTATTGTTTTAATTATTTTTTTTAATGATTTTTTATATTAGTTGAATATTTGAGACAAAGTGTGAAAGAAAGAACGGGGGAAGGGGTTGAGAAGGGGAAGGAGAGTGAATGTTTTTCAGATATTTTAGTCTGGCAAAAAGATCTTCACCTTGCAACTGGTAGAAGGTATAAAAGTCATTATTAAATATTATTATTATTATTATTATTATTATTATTATTATTATTATTATTATTATTATTATTATTATTATTATTATTATTATTATTAGTTAATAATTATTATTTATTATTATTATTATTATTATTATTATTATTATTATTATTATTATTATTATTATTATTATATATTATTTATTATTTTTTTTTTTATTTTTATTTAATTTTTTTAATTTTTTTTTTTCTTCATTTTTTTCTATTTTTATTTATTTTTTACAGGAATAGTCTGCTGAAGTTCTTGTCCCTTTAAAAAAAAAAAAAAAAAAAAAAAAAAAAAAAAAAAAATTTAAAACAATGAGACCAGCAAACTTGTTATAACAAAAGCTTTTCAAGATATTCAGTAAGAAGTAATGATAACAATATCATAATGTGGATTTATAAGGTCTGAATAGAAAACATCTGGGAATTTAGAAAAAAATGTAAAATAATGAATTTCAGATGAATTGCATCGTTTCATATGGGATAAAAAACAGGTTAGGTTGAGAATTTTAGAAAAGCTGAATGAAATGACCTTGCGTTTTAAAATTTCTTAAAAGAATTGGAAATTTTGAAGAAAAAAAAAATTTCCCCCCCCCCCATAAGATTATTTGGTGGATGGAGCTTTGAAAGTTTTAAAACGAAGACTCTCTTTTCATGTTTCTATAAAAATTATAGTATTATGGAATTCATTTTAAAAAAGAATGTCATCGACTCACGGTTTTATTACCGCCTTCTGTCTGGATTTTTGGTAAATTTGTAATAAAAAATTTGTCAGATTTAACAAAATGACTTTTTTAATTAGGAAAAATAAAATTCTAAACAAAAACTGAATTTTTATCATTTTATTTATTTATATATCATTTACAGATTCAGTGCTGGAATTCTTCTTCTTCTTCATTTCTTTTTATTTATTTCTTCTTCTTCATTTCTTTTTATTTATTTCTTCTTCTTCTTCTTCTTCTTCTTCTTCTTCTTCTTCTTCTTCTTCTTCTTCTTCTTCTTCTTCTTCTTCTTCTTCTTCTTCTTCTTCTTCTTCTTCTTCTTCTTCTTCTTCTTCTTCTTCTTCTTCTTCTTCTTCTTCTTCTTCTTCTTCTTCTTCTTCTTCTTCTTCTTCTTCTTCTTCTTCTTCTTCTTCTTCTTCTTCTTCTTCTTCTTCTTCTTCTTCTTCTTCTTCTTCTTCTCATCTACTTCGTGCGTATATATTTTTTTCCAAGTAATTATTATTATATTAGAGTTATCGTTTGTCATTTAAAAATAGAGAAGTATCAACTAATATATATATATATATATATATATATATATATAATATATATATATATATATATATATATATATATATATATATATATATATATATATATGTGTGTGTGTGTGTGTGTGTGTGTGTGTGTGTGTGTGTGTGTGTATTAAAGGGAAAGATATATAAATTTAAAGTTAATCCTCAAAGTCGAAGTTGATGAAAAAAACCGAACAAAAAGCAAACTTTGCTGATAAAAGCACTCTCTCTCTCTCTCTCTCTCTCTCTCTCTCTCTCTCTCTCTCTCTCTCTCTATCTATCTATCTATCTATCTATCTATCTATATCTATATTATCTATCTATCCATCTATCTATTTATTTATATATTTACTTATTTATCTGTATCTATTTTTTATTTATTTATCTATCTATCTATCTATTTATCTCTCTATCTATCTATCTATCTATCTACCAAAAACAGATGGTGAAACTGACGAAAAGGAAATTGCCGAAAAATTTTCTGGTAAATTTTGAAATGTTTTGAAGACGATTTTTGTAAATCGAAAATTAGTACTTAGCATAATTGTGTTTCCTGGACGAAAGCTTATGAAATGTTCATTGCTACAAAAATTCAGAGAATTAATTAATAAAATGAAACCTATACTTGGTACAGACTGAATATATCATTATCATTTAAAGTATGGAACTGTAAAATATAGATTTAAAACTAAATTTATGAATGCGTGTATAATGCTTCATGTCATTTCTGAAGGATTATTTAAAGGTTGATAACTCCAATCATAAAAAATAATTATAGGGAACTGGACGGATAGGACTAGGAAGGACTAAACTATAGGCCTATCATGATTGTATTTTTAAAATTGTTGACTTCAGACTTTTGAATATTGTGGAAGACTGTGTAGTATTGGACGACAGACAACATGGATTTAGACCAAGGTATTAGACTGAAACGGCGCTGTTCATTTTAAAGGAAACCATTGTAAACTATAACAATAATGGATCTTCTGTTTATGCCTCCTTTTTAAATCTATCAAAAGTATTTGATAATGTAAATCAACAAATTCTATTTAAAAAGTTGAAGAGAATGCAAATCCCGAATATTGTGCAAAACATTTTTGGTTAACATTTATTGTAAAATCAATATGATTCTGTTAAATTTTCAGATAGTATATCTAATGAATGGCGTATGTGGAATCGTGTGAAACAAGGTGGAATTTTGTAGCCATTATTATTTAACATTTATATTAATGATATTATAAAAAAGATAGTAAAAAGGAAAATAGGCATTAACATAAGAATATTCGTGTCAAACATAGGAATATTCGTGGCGAATATAGGAATGCTTATGGCGAATATAATAATGTATGCAGATAATTTGGTATTTTTAGCTCCCTCAGTGGATGGTCTTCAGAAACTAATAAATATTGCAGAGAAAATTATTATTTATTTGTATTTGAGTATTAATTATAGTAAAAGCTCAGTGATACATTTTTGTTAAAAGTATAAGAGTGATACTAAGTGTTTAGTTAAAATAAGAAGTTCTCAGGTTTTTTTTTAAGATATGAAACCGAGATCAATTATCTTGGTTTTATTTTAAATGAAAACTTAGAGGATGGATCAGATATGAAAAAGGCTAATGATAAAAACTTTTGGAATGCTTTAGTTAGAAGATTTGATCCTTTAAATGGAGATATATTTCTGTATTTAGGTCAGGTCATATTGTATGCCTTTTTTACGAAGCAAATTTCCAGAACAAACAAAACCAAATAGACAGTCACTTTGAAGTATCCTTTTCATTTACGCATTAAAAAATTTTTTTTTTAAGGTTTCTAGTAGAATAAGCAATCCATTTAACATGTAATTAGTGAATATGTTACTGTTCAATCATTACATAAATCACCTTGAGTTATGTTCTCTCTTTAGGTTACTATGTTAGTTTGTGCAAAATGAAAAAAAAAAATTTTTAAGACAGGAACATTAGCAAAAGATGTATAAACGACATTCATGAAACTATATATATATATATATATATATATATATATATATATATATATATATATATATATATATATATATATATATATATATATATATATATATATATATATATATATATATATATATATATATATATATATATATATATATATATATATATATATATATATATATATATATATATATATATATATATATATATATATATATATATATATATATATATATATATATATATTATAATTAATAATGCATATACATACATACATACATACATACATCATACATACATACATACATACATACAATACTACATTCATACATACATACATACATACATACATACATACATACAATACTACATTCATACATACATACATACATACATACATAAATACATACATACATAGGTAGGTAGGTAGATAGTAGTATTGGGATGGTTTTGACAGATACCAGACTTCACCACTTTTTCATAAATTTTACAATCTGCAAACCTGTCATATTCTTTATGATTACAGTAATCAGAAGAAGCCCACATTCATCAATGTCTATTTGCTAAACGTTTATCAAAAATACTGTCGTAACGATATGAATAAAGGAGGAAAAAAATGCAGTTGGTGGGAGGTGACACTTTTAAATTTTTCTAAAGCTACTCAGAACCTTCGAGTGAGAAAGAATTGAATGGATTGTTTGTCGCCTCTCACATTGCCGACAACTTACTCGTTTTAAAGAGTTCAGTATAGTGTAAATTTTTTAGAATTGAGTTAGAAACTGTTCTTTATTGATTGCTAAAAAAAATTCATTAATTCAGATAATTTTTTTACTTTTTTTCAGAATATTGCTTTAAAATTTAAATTGTTTTATATTTTAATAGGAAATAAATTTTACTTCCTTTATTTACATGGCAACCTTTATAAATATTTTATTTTTTTATTTTTTATATATACTTTATAGTTTATTTTTTATTATTATTTTTATATATTCAGTGTTTTGCATAATCTTTATATAAAAAAACTATCAGTCTTCTCGGTTCAGATGGCAATACATCAATTTTATTTTAAAAACAAAGCATTAGATATTATGAAATTAGGTATTATTAATATTATTATTATTATTATTATTATTATTATTATTATTATTATTATTATTATTATTATTATTATTATTATTATTATTATTATTATTATTATTATTATTATTATTATTATTATTATTATTATTATTATATTATTATTATTATTATTATTATTATTATTATTATTATTATTATTATTATTATTATTATTATTATTATTATTATTATTATTATTATTATTATTATTATTATTATTATTATTATTATTATTATTATTTATTATTATTATTATTATTATTATTATTATTATTATATTTTATATTATTATTATTATTATTATTATTATTATTATTATTATATTATTATTATTATTATTATTATTTATTATTATTATTATTATTATTATTATTATTATTATTCATTATTATTATTATTATTATTATTATTATTATTATTATTATTATTATTATTATTATTATTATTATATTTATTATTATTACTCTCCGATCGCTTTAGGTCTCGTTCGTTCTTTCAATTCGTTAAATATTTAAGAAACCGTACGTTGGAAATTATTATTATTATTATTATTATTATTATTATTATTATTATTATTATTATTATTATTATTATTATTATTATTATTATTATATTATTATTATTATTATTATTATTATTATTATTATATTATATTATATATATATATATATATATATATATATATATATATATATATATATATATATATATATATATATATATATATATATATATATATATATATATATATATATATATATATATATATATATATATATATATATATATATATATATATATATATATATATATATATATAGCAAGTGTTCCATTATCAAGCAAAATTAAAAAAATTAATCCCTCAAATTTTGTCAAAATGGAAATAGTGAGGTTAGAATAGTCAAAAGCATTATTCGCTTTTATTGTTCACCAGACTACCGACACTGAAAATTGATGAAAATT
>SEYY01017315.1:25000-30016 GCA_009176605.1 Armadillidium nasatum
CTTAGCTAGTCTTCCACTGAGTCCTTCCATCTCTTCCTGGGTCTTTCTCTTGGTCTAGTGCCCTCAGGTCTCCATTCACATCTTTCTTCTAGTGACTCTTCCCTTCTGCATTCTCTTCCACATGTCTCCCACTATCTCATCTTTGCTGCATCTATTTTGTTAATCATAGGTCCTTACATCCTACAAATTCTCTGATTCTCTCGTTTCTTACTCTTTTCCATTCTGGTCTTTCCTGCAATAGCCCTTAGAAACATTTATTTCTGCCTGATCTGTATTCCATTTTCATCTCTCGTTGCCATACTCCTGGTCTCTGCACCATACAACAAGATGACCCTTTTCATCTCCACTCCCATCTGTATATCTTTTAAGACAGGGTGAACCGCCCTTACTGCTTGTTATCTCAAATGAGTCTAATCTTCCTCCAAATATTCCTTCAACATATTAATAATTTTTCAAACTTTTTATTTCCTTTCCCGCAATATCCACCCTCAACTTCTCTTCCTCTTCGCTACTCACTATCATTAATTTTCTCTATTTTATCAGCATTTAAACTTAAACCGGTCTCTTTTAATTTGTTTGAGAAGAAATTATCACTTCTTTTAGCTTATTCCCTTCTTCGCTCCAACACTCCAGATCATCTGCGTACGCCATATATCTGTCAAAGTCCTGAACTTCTTCCCTTACTTCTCTTATTACCACGTCCAAATATGCAAACAAACAAGATGGAGTACCCTGTTTTACTCCAGTCATTACGCAAAACTTTTCTTTGTTCTCAAATTCCATTCTGATGTTGCATTTATCGTTTTCATGCAAACTCTCCAGAGCATTTCTCAGCCTCTCTCTCACCCCATAGACTACTTTCATAGTTTTCCATTGCTTTCCTCTAGGTATTGAATCAATTGAAAACAATGTGCCTCTTTTTAAAGCCTGGATACTCATAAATTTCCTCATGAAGATTAAAACTGTTCTGATGAATGTGAATGTGAGAGTGTCTATTTTTTTCTTATCAACAAACAAAGAAATCCTTCAATCACAAAGTTACCCACAAGAGAAGGAACTGTTTTCTATAAATTAAACAACTCAGGATTCAACAATTAAAGTTGAGCATTACTACTACTACTACTACTACTACTACTACTACTATAATAATAATAATAATAATAATAATAATAATAATAATAATAATAATAATAATAAACACATGAGATGAAACTGCAAACTGTAATGAATGAACGTGTACATTAGATGCCAATGAGAAATTTATATTGTTTGTAAGAAAGTTTAGCCCCAAATATTAATCTATTAATCGAAATATAAAATTAGTTTAATGACTGTATTAGAACCGTTATTTACAGATGCTCCAACTGAAAATCGAAAACGGATTCGATTTTCACATGTCATAAAACTATGGCAATGAAAGAGAGACTTAAAAAAAAGGGCTGATATAATGGTTAATTTAAAGTATTCTAATGGATAAAAAAAAGTCCAAATGAAGCTAATCAAATGAACAGAAAATATATTAATTAAATCAAAAAGTATGTATGTACAGTCGTCAACAGAAGTTCGTTCCTATTAGGCTGGAAATAAATATTTTTATAAAATGGAAATCATTTCATAAAAGCTCTATTTTGAATAAAAAGAAAATAAAAACATTGAGCGGGGCTTAATTGAACGTGATTGGCTGAACCTGAAATGATCTCCATTTTATATAAATATTTATTTCCAGCTTAATAGGAACGAACTTTTGTTTACGACTGTACATATATATAAATATATTAAATTTCTTCTAATTTTTTTCAACGCCGTCTAGTTTGTCCTCCCAGCAGTGTTTTGAGCAAACATTTGATTAGTGATGTAAACTTAGAAAATGTTTATGATTGAAAGTGACTTAGAAGTAAGAATGAAAATAGGGAGAGAGTTCTATTTTTAAACTCGATATATCACCAATATTTTTGAAGTAATTGATAAAAAAAAAATCGATTTTCTTACCATTCTTTAGAAGAAAATCTTCCCCCTTAACCCGTTCTAGGGTTGAACTATAACTATTACTATTAAACCACATGTTTTAACCACTATCTGTGAATGGATGGGGGTTGGTCATAGGGATTCTTAGAATACATGATGGGCTTGGTTCTCGTCCCGCACCCTTCCCGTCCCTTCAAACGCTAAAAATCCTGTTTATTCATTTTTTACTTTTTATTTATTTATATTTATTTATTATTTTTAAATTTTTTATTTTAATAAAAATTTTTTTATTTATTTATTTTTTTCTGTGCAGAAGTTACGAATTCATTATTTCTCCTAGAATTATCGGCATTTTAAATGCTTAGATATACAAATATGCCTTACATATAATATATATATATATATATATATATATATATATATATATATATATATATAAAATTTACAGATTACCACCACTCACGGGCAGAGCCCTTTTCCTTTTCAAATAGGGGAATATAAAAAAGAAAGGAGGAATAGCAACCACCCAGCAACGCACATCTATGAGGTGGAAACAGACGGAAGCCTTGAAGTGAGAAAGATTAAATGCAGGAGGAAAAATAGATGAAGGTAAGGAGTTAAACAGAACAGGGGTGGCTGTAAAGAAGGAGGATCTACAAGGGGCAAGCCTGGGGTTTCCAGCATCCACAGAAAATTCGTTTGAAAGTAGGGAACCCCTTGCACAACGAGGGCGACGCAATAGTGGAGGAATGTGAGAAGCTAATTTCCTCGAGCACCTACCATTGTAGTACCTATAGAAAAGAGATAGTGCGCCAACGCAACGTCTGAAAGTAGGGGGTATTTGAAAGTAGAGTAAAATATTATACAAAGAGAGGACTTAACTTCTCTGCGTAAGCGGTCAGTAAACTTTCTCCTCGGGTATTCGATGGACCTAATGTTTCCAAGACAGACACGCATTGACTATTTTATATATATAATATAATATAATATATATATATATATATATATATATATATTATATATATATATATAATAATATTTTGGTAATAATAATAACAATAACTAAAAAATTATCTTAATAATAATGATAATAATAATAAATAATAATAATAATAATAATAATAATAATAAATAATAATAATAATAATAATAATAAATAGTAATAATAATATAAAAATAATAAAAATAATAATTTAATAATAATAACAATAATAATAAATAATAATTAATAAAATAATAAAGGAATAATAATAATAGTAATAATAAAATAATAATAATAATAATAATAATAATAAAAAATAATAAACTTTTATAATAATAAATGTCATATTTATAATAAGAATAATAATAATGATACAGATGATTACAATGATAATAAATATGATACTACTGTTATTAATAATACAAATATTACTACTACTATAATAAAGATATTAGAAATTAATAATAATAATAATAATAATATTAGCAATTAATAATAATAATATTAATAATGATAATCCTAATACTACTGCTACTACTGCTACTACTAATACTAATAATAATAATAATAATTAACGTAATATTAACGATAATAATAATACTAATAATAAAAATAACAAAAAATAATAATAATAATAATAATAATAATAATAATAATAATAATAATAATAATAATAATATTTATAATAATAATAATAAGAATAATAAAATAATAATAATATAGGAATTCAATGTCAGCTTTAGCTTTAATATAAATTTTACATTCTCTTACAACTCCCTAAAATTTTCTTCTAATTTAAATTTAATTTTCTTAATATAATTCTGGAGAATAACTTACGAGCATTTCTATACTGAGTATGGGAAAGCAGCTATATGTGAAATATCCCAATCATTTAAAATTATTTAACTCCTCTTGTGAAGCGCAGAAATTAAAAATAGCTGAAACTTTCTCTATTAAAAACTGCAAACCAGACATTAACATTAAGTTTAATGTGTTGTCACTCAAACTAAACACAATGATATATTTCTTAATTTTACAATCTATAATCTTAATTTTTACTTCAAAATTTCATTTATCTGTAAGAATCCAAACTCTGATGATGTCCGAAGTTTGCGGACGAAACGGGTTAAAAAATAAATATAATTAATTATGCTTCTTACTTTGTCTGTGAGTTCTTCTCAAGAATTATATAAGAAAATTAAATTTAAATTAGAAGAAAATTTTTGGGAACTGGAAGGGAAATGTAAAATATACATATTAAAACTAAAGCTAACTTCAAATTCCTAAAATAATAATAATAATAATAATAATAATAATAATAATAATAATAATAATAATGATAGTAATAATACAATAATAATAATAATAATAATAATAATAATAATAATAATAATAATAATAATAATAATAATAATAATAATATGGCAATAATAATAATAATAATAATAATAATAATAATAATAATAATAATAATAATAATAATAATAATAATAATAATAATAATAATAATAATAACTAATAATAATAATAATAATAATAATAATAATAATAATAATAATAATAATAATAATAATAATAATAATAATAATAATCAACAAAAACTACACAGCAAATGAAGGTTTTTCCTTTTTGTTCTTGCTCAAAATAAGGATTAAGATTTTTTTTTTTCGTATAAAAACTCGAAAAAGGGAAAGAGATTTTTCACCTGTTGCAGATGAGAGGATTTTCTTAAAGATTATCTCGGATTAGTTCTTTGGGTAATAACTTGTATTTGCATAGGACTCAGGTTTTTGCATTTAACTCAACTTATATATATATATATATATATATATATATATATATATATATATATATATATATATATATATATATATATATAATATATATATATATATATATATAATATATATGAATGAACCGACCGGGGGCCCGGCTAAAAATCAGGGAAACCGGGGTTGCCGGCCGGGGTAAAATGGCAAATCATACTTAAATTTTTTTTTAAATTTTCAGCCGATTCTGCTGAAACTTAAAGTGTATATAGATTTTTTACCAGTAAGAAAAGTCCATTT
>SEYY01017317.1:7500-16884 GCA_009176605.1 Armadillidium nasatum
GATTATAAATTGTTTGGAGAAGATATTACCTCCGGAGAGCATTAGGAGAAGTAGAATTCCTCCTGAAAAGATAAATAGATTGGAGAGGTTGAATACCTCCTGAGAATAAAAAGTAAATAAGTAGGAGAAGTAGAATTCCTCCTGAAACAAAAGATTTGAGTAAAAGGAATCAGAAGACTTCCTTTAAGAGGACGAATATATAAAGAGTTATTAATTACTATATTGAAGAGATTTTCTTTAAATTAATTAAAAGGAATATTGTTTTATCAAGTATTTTCAATCACCCCTAGACTATTTTAAGAGATTCTTAAGAATTCCGGGCTCACAAGACAGACGTTGGTCCACCCCGGATTACGTCTTGTGACAATTGGGTCGCCTGTCCGGAATAAGCCTCTTCCAAAAACAAGCTCTTCTATACTAAAAAAAAAAAAAAAAATTAATAATGGTCTTCGAAATACTGTTTCAACGATGCCTGATATTAGGGCTAAAAGGAAGAGAAGCATTTGAGTTTATTGAAAAAGAGAGAAGTTTTGAAAAAGAAAAAAAAGAAAGAAAGAAAGAAAAGAAAGAAAAGAAAGAGAAATTGAAAGAGCGCATGAAATTAGAATAATGAAATTACAATTGGGACTTGTCAGTGAGTTCGATGAGAGTATTGAGGAGTTGCACAGTGAGAGGAGCAAGTTAGCGGAGAGAGAGAGAGATTTCGAAGAGAAAAAGAAATCAGAAATTGAACTAGCTGAACGAAAACATGAAATAGCTGTTCTTACTTCCACTTCTAGAAGTGAATCGTGTAAACAAATATCTTCTAGTCAGGAATCTCCCATGAAAAGAGAGAACTCTTTTTCTCGACCCGAAATTTCTGCTGAGAGGGAAACATCATCATCTCATTATTTATTTTCTCAGACAGAAACTTTTACTGAGAAGGAAACAACTTTACAGCGAGATATGTCCATTCTGCCTGTATTTTCTGAGCAAGAAAAGAAAGAAGATGAAGTTTCTTCTTGCTATAGTGAATTTGAGTATAGCGGAACTCAAATTTCAAATTGGGTAAGAATAGACAAGCGAGGAATTGAAGAAACAGATTGCTATGTTGAGATAACTATCTCATCGGAAAAGGAATCACAAATTGAAAAACCGATAACTTCTAGTCAGGTACTCTCAACGAAAGGAGAGAATTCTCCTGAAATTTTTGTTGAGAGGGAAGAACCGTCATTTCAGGATTTATCGATTCTTCCTACATTACCTAAATGGGAAAGGAATAAAGATGAAGTTTCTTCTTCATCTAAAGGTTTTGTGGAACAAGATGAAAGAGAAGAAAGCTCTGTTTCTTCTAACGTTTTCAGTTGGGCCGATAAATACATTGTCGTCCAAGCTGTTGAGTAGTCAATCTATAACTATTTCTTCCGAAACGGAATCGAAAATCGGACAACTAAGAATCGGAAAGTCAGAATTCGAATCCGAAAATGAAGTCCATTCTAGTACGTTAGATGGAAAATCTGTTGTTGAAAATGACAACGAAGAATCTAAACATGATTTACATATAGTGAAGAGTAGAGATCGTTCTTTATGTAACGAGAGGAAAGCAGTTTAAAAAGTCATGGTTGGACTGTGAGAAAGTTTCCCAATCGTTTCCACCTCAGAATAAACGACATATAAGAAAGAAACAGGAGGACGCAGATTATTATTTCGTTACAAAGTCAGAGGCAGAGGATTCATCGCAAAATGGCGCTACTATCATCAATCGAAGAAAGTTAGGAACTATACGATCAAAGAATTCTATCAGTGCGCTGAACGATATGGCTCCAGCCCTTACAAGTAATTGTCTTAAGAGGACCGAATTTGCTGAAGACAGTTCTGCATGTAATATCGGTTCCTCTCTCCAGTGTAAAGAGTCAGTTCAAGGAACTAGTCCTAATAAGCAAGATAAAGATGGTTCTGAAGGACACAAGGAAGAAAAAGACGCACCTTCGCAGACGACCAAAAATCCGATGGTGCCGCTCAACGAGTTTAAAAGAAGTATGGAATGCAAGACGTTTGAAGAATCAAGCGATCCGCAATCAAAAACTTTCAAATTCAGCGTTGCTGTTAACGGGAAATGCTTTGAAGCAACAGGTAGCAAAAAAATATTGTCTAAGGCCGTTGCCACGAAGGAAGCCATGAGTAAGCTGTTTAATCTCGTTATCCTCCCCTTCATGGATCTTCAATGTGTCCCACTTACATCACACCCTAATTTGCATACGCTGCAGAATCCAGCGGATAAAATTGCCAAGAGTGTATACGAGAAATTCCTTTCTTCGACATCTGAAAAACTGAATCTTTCTCACAGAAAATTTCGGGTACAACAAATACGTCTGTACAAATACAGAAGAAAAGGAAAAGTTATGACAAGAAGATACTAGGGCAATTCGGAAAAGACCAAGCTTAAAAATTCCGGAAATTTTGAAATGGACAATAGTACTGGAAAGGCCCAATCTAGCGAAGAGTTGACTGATAGTTTGAATAGATTTGGTGCCCACTACTGAATAAGATATAAGAAAAGCCTAAAAAGAGAATATCGCGGTAGTGTAGAAAGTTAATTTAAGAAATTCCCCGGAATTTCTTCTTAAGGGGGGACGTATGTAACAATGGAAGGTACACCATTGTTACGTTTTTGAACTTCGCACCCATTTAATAGTAATTTACGAATGAAAATTATAAAATTAATAATTCAACAGTTTAAAATGCAGTGCGAATATATTGAGACTAGTTCGTTTAATAATAGAAGATATGAAGAACAAAAAATATTTCATAGTTAACTCACGCGACACGTAAATTATGATAGTATCTTAGTTAATGAAGTCAGATACTTAAACGTGTCACCTTAATTAATTAAGGGTCATTTCACATGATCGTAATCTAAAAGAGAGAACCCAGCAAAAGGGTTAAGATAATAAAGTATTAGGAGAAGTCAAATACCTCCTGAAGAATTATAAAGAGATAGGAGAAGTTAAATACCTCCTGAAAGATTAAATAAAAAGGAGAAGTAGAATTCCTCCTAGAAAATAAATTGGAGAAGTAAAATTCCTCCGGAGAATAATAATAGGAGAAGTAGAATTCCTCCTGGGAAAAGTGATAGGAGAAGTAGAATACCTCCTGAGAAATTGAAATAAATTGGAGAAGTAGAAACCCTCCAAAGGAATATAATAGGAGAAGTAGAATTCCTCCTGAATGAGAAAAGAAATAGATTGGAGAAGTAGGATTCCTCTTGAAATAAAGTATTTGGATAAGCGAAGCACGAGGCTTCTTTTAAGAAGATAAATATATTAAAGAGTTATTAATTCCTGTTATTGAAGATATTTTCTTTAAATCAATTAAAAGGAATATTATTTTTATTGAATATTTGTTAATTACCCCTAGACAGATTTTAATAGATTTAACGAACTTCCGGGCTCACAAGACAGACGTTAGTCCACCCCGGATTACGTCTTGTGACAATATATATTTATATATATATATATATATATATATATATATATATATATATATATATATATATATATATATATATATATATATATATATATATATATATATATATATATATATATATATATATATATATATATATATATATATATATATATATATATATATATATATATATATATATATATATATATATATATATATATATATATATATATATATATATATATATATATATATATATATATATATATATATATATATATATATATATATATATATATATATATATATATATATATATATATATATATATATATATATATATATATATATATATATATATATATATATATATATATATATATATATATATATATATATATATATATATATATATATATATATATATATATATATATATATATATATATATATATATATATATATATATATATATATATATATATATATATATATATATATATATATATATATATATATATATATATATATCAGTGATGGCATCTGGGGAGCATCCTCATCAAATTTAACATTCGCATTAAATCATGCATTAAATCATGCATCCACATCCGCACTTGCGAAAATTATACATTCGCAACTGAAAATGAGAAAGTGGCATGCGATCAATCGCTAATCATATATATATATATATATATATATATATATATATATATATATATATATATATATATATATATATATATATATATATATATATATATATATATATATATATATATATATATATATATATTACTTATTTAATAATACTATGAAAATTCTTAAATATGGGTAAAAAACTTATCCGATAAATTCTAACTGCAAATATATTATACTTATACAAACGTTTCATTTTTTTTAATTTACTTTTAAATTATGAAATATAAACGATTTTACAATATAATAATAATATTTTTAAGGTAGCATGTATATTGTTCGTATATTAGGTGTTTTCTCACAGGTTAAATAAGCAAACTTGTAAAAATAACTTTATTATAAATATTAAAAATTAAATCAACAAATCATTTCAATAAACTATAATAAAAATAACGCAATCAAAGCAATTTTCAAAAAAGAATTAGTCCTCTAGTATATGTGAAAACATTCCCAATATATTTTTCTCAAGGAGCATTTGCAGTTTTACGCCCTACTAGTCAAAATTGCTGCAAGTATTGTTGACCAACCTTTGTTATTTATTTTAGAAGTCTACTAAACAAAGGGAATTAACAAGATAAGTGGTTATGTGGTAGAACTCTAGAACTCGACAACTGTGTGGGAAGCTATGCAAACTAAGTAATATGGTTTTCATTAGAACAATTTTTTACTTTTACTATTCACATACTAGAAACGGCCGTAGTCTTGAGGAATCTATGGAAATGATTTTGATTGCCAATTATGTAGTCTTTAAATATGTGCACACGGTGACACCAACTGAAGAAATAAAAATGCATCTATATTAAAGAACGGATATTCATAGTATTACTGTTTGGTAATAACTGTATACATAGTGGCTACATGGTAAATAATACTTAACAAATAAGTATTTAATGAACTCAAGATGTATATACAGCAGGCCTACACTGATATGGAAATATCAATGAAACTGACGGCAAAGAATGTAATATTTATATTTTTGGTCCGCCGATACATGGTATAGGCATCTGTAGATTACAGTCTGCTACAGCACTGATTTAAAACTACAGTATGATGACTTATATTGATACCGTATACATTTATTCATGCTTTTATGCGCACATTTCAATCAATTTAATCTACATAGATACGTAATTTATTTTCCTTCCCTAACAAAACTTTTATGGTAAACGTAAAAGAAAGTCTACAATGTTGTTATACCATAATAGCCTTTTAGTCGTATAGGTGGTGTGCGCAATGTCGCTATTTATTATTTTACTTTAATGACTTTAAAAGAATTAAAACTCTAGTGCTGAGGGAAATAGCAAATACGGATACAAATAAATGAGTGCTTAAAATTAATAATATTAATATCTCTAGAATGCTTATTTTATAATTTACAAATTGTTTATTAAAAAATTAATCGAATTCATTACTTTACAAAATTTAAAATAAATTCGTATATCAAATGAGCGTCAATTTTCGATCCAATGACAGGCGTAAAACTACATTACAAACTCCTAGAGAAATAAATAAGTAAATAATTCAATGAAATTAAAAACTTTGAAAAAATACTTAGTAAGATCGATATCAGTACTTTCATCAAAGAGGAGAGGGGAGATTTTTTAACTGTTCATTGCTAGTGTATTATTTCATTCACAGAGGTTAAATTTGAGGTGCTCTTAAGAACTTTTTCTCATTATAAAAATATTTTCATATAATTTGTATTCATTCATGCAAAGGCTTAAGATAACAATTTATCTTTATTTAGAAAACCCCAATCCTTTCAAGAGAGTTTGGGTTAGATCTAATTTATGACTTTCAAGAAAGCTTGACGCAGGCGAGCGTTTTTGCTCGTTGTCTTCCTCAAGAAGAAAACTCTCCTCAGCTTCGTGAGCAATTTCTACAGCACCCGACTCCTCATCACCTTCAGAGTCGTTAGTTAATGGTTTAATTCGGCCTTTAACGGTCCACAGACTAAGATCTTTGGGAGGTGTTCTGAAAATAAAATTGGAGAGTAAGCAAATATACTTATAAGAGGAAAGGAGGAAGTTTTGACACAAATAAATAAAAATATTAAATTTTTTTCAATAATAATAATAGTCAGCCGTTTGAAAAACCAACCAGTTTAATTAAAGTATAAACCTTTTCTCTCGCCTTCTAATGAGAACAAACACTGGTTTAATCTAAAAATAAGGAATTTGAATTGAATTTCTGAGTGGCAACAACAATACAAATACTATAAGGAAATTATGAACTCGAGTAGGGCAATGCTCGTGGAGTGCAATCTTTAAAAAAAATATAAAAAGTTTACGAGTTTTCAGACAATTTTTAAAGAAGGAAACTTCCGCCAAACAAGTTTGATTCGTAATCACATATGCTATGCAAGCGTAAGATTACTAAGAAATACTGCAAAGTAAAAATTCGAAAAAGAAAAATATTTACAGTAGTTAATTTTTTTTTTTTTTCATTTGAATTAGCTTCCAAATTAAATCAACAGCTTCATACTTAATTATATTGATATTAAATTTAATTTCATATCGATAACTGAAAACTACAGTACAGTACAGTATGTTTCTAAATTTTAAGAAAACGTATAAAAAGTGTTAATCAGAATCTATAAAAGCAAAATGAGTTGGGGTTTGGTAAAATGAAAATGTTTTTCTTTCCAGCCTTAAAATTGGAAATTTTTTAAAGATAAATAACTTGAGATATTTTTAAGCTACATTCAAAATAATACAATGCCAGTGGAAAAAATGAATAATTTAGAATGCCATCATAGGGTGTAATCTAAAAGACAAAAAGATGTGAAAATGAGAAGCAAATATGGACATGAAAGCTCAATTAAAATGAATATTCTGAATAAATGAGAAAGTAACATCTACATAAAGTAAATACCTTTGGAGGGACTCCCCTTCATATGATGTTATATATCTTTCTAGATAGAAAAAGATTGAGGTAAACCTTCACGAAAGTGGACGATTATTTTATTCAAAAAGAAAACTGAATGCGGATTTAAAAAGGCAACAGAACTACTGGTAAAATATATTTCACACTACTTATGTTAACAGCAAAAATTACTGGTGCACTTTCTCCACAAGTTTACACTTTACTCAGCTTGCATATCATAGAAATAAGAAACTGGTTTTTCTTCCAAGTTTACAGACTGGATAAACTTAACTCAATTTTCTTAAGAAGTTTTACAGCAGAAAATAAAATTTTAAACGGTTATAAATTTGTCAGTTAAAAAACTCAAAATTAAAAAAATCGACATAAAAAATTTTTTTAAAAAAAATTATAAATATAAGTTTAACGCTAAAATAAAATCAATATTAAAAAACATAAAAAATTTGAAGTGAAAAAGAAACATTTTCTTTAAATATATATATGTCAATTAAGTTAAAATACCATTATTCATAACAAAGAAATGAAAATAAGTGTAATGTTAATGTAAAAAAATAAATAAATTCCATACCCTGTAATGATGCCAGATCCAGAATCACTAGATTTTATAAAATCATTCATTGTAGTAAAGCTATCATTATCTATACTTGGCGATTGAGAGGCATTAAAAGGATTGAGCAATTTGTTATCTAAAGTTTTCACAATGTTTCTTGACTTAACTGTAAAAGGTTTGTAGACGGTAGCACCTTTTTCTAAAGATTTAACAACCCATTCATCACAGAAACTTAATGTTATATCCATTTTATGACTACCAGATTCTATAGATTTTTTCCTTTCATAAACTTTTTTTGTTAAAGAAATTTCCTTTAATAATAATAATTTCTCTCTAACTTTAATATTTAATTTTATACCTTTTTTATCTAAAAACATTTGTAGCACCAATTTTCCTCTGTCTAAGCACTCGGGTAATATTACAGCGAAATTAAATAAACATTGCAAAATAACATCACATTCAGAATTGAAATCCTCGATATATTCCACTATTTTGTCGATAAAACTATTAACAAAAGTTATATTAACAGTATTCAGTTCAAATTCTAAAAACAAATTTAAAATAAAAGCAACGGTTCTTAATTTTGACTCGCAAACGTTCTCTTTTAAAAGAGAGTCAAACAATTTCTTACAGGAAAAAATAATGCGTTCCACTACTTCTGCTTCCGTTTTATGCCTTTTCATTCCTGACAAATAAAAAATAAATAAAAAATAATAATAATAATAATTTTTTACAAAAATTACAGTAAAGGAAAATTTAGGTAATAATGTTAATAATAAATATAAAAAGCTTTAAACTAATTAAAATCAACTATCTTACAGAACATGACACCTTTATAAAAATTTTAAACTAATCTTTTTTAAGGAATTCTCAAATTATTGTAATTATGTAAAACATTAAAGTGATTTAAAGTAGATAATAGAGTTTAATTTCAATCAATAAATTATAAGGATTTGAAAAACAGAAATATAATAAAAAATGAATCTTCAAAATAAGGGAGATATAATCAGTTTTTACTACTTTATATAAGACCAAAATGTCAGTTTCTAATTGATAATGAAATTTGTTCCATTCAAAATAATTTTCCTTATATATATATATATATATATATATATATATATATATATATATATATATATATATATATATATATATATATATATATATATATATATATATATATATATATATATATATATATATATATATATATATATATATATATATATATATATATATATATATATATATATATATATATATATATATATATATATATATATATATATATATATATATATATATCCTTTACAAATACAAATTTCAATTGCTTGCAGAATGTTGGGTTTTGGATCTGAGCTTGAAACGAGAGGAGTTAAAAATGAAATGCACCATGGAATATCTGGATCTATCCTTTTGAGTATATCGGACAAGTAGTTCATTACCAAGTCTTGTGTGACAGGATTGTTAGTTTTGAGGGCGAATTCCATTAATGTAACGCAGATTGGCTAAAAAGTAAATAGGAGAAAGAAAAAAAAATTAAGAGATTTCATCGAAAGTATATTGTAACTCGTGAGAGTTAAAAGACTTCAAACACTCAAAAGAACATTAAGCTTAGAGCGGGAGGGGGGGAGAAGTAAAAAAATAAGCATAAATATAATCATAACACAAAATGAAACAGTAGAATGAATATGTAATGGTGAATTATCACTTTAAATAAAATTTTATATTTCTGAATATTTCCTTGAGGATAGGAAATAAAACAATAAGATAAACATTTTCTGAAATGGTATTAATTTATTCAA
>SEYY01017318.1:0-2500 GCA_009176605.1 Armadillidium nasatum
AACATTGCTATGGTTAGAAGGACAGGCAATATGGCAGGAGCGAACTAAGCTATTAAGTACATGTTACCTACTATTCGTCGGGTAATACAAGTTCGTTACGTAAATATTAATTTACCTAAAAATTTTCAAACCTCAGTTTTCTCGAAAGGATTTATGCCAATACCAAATAATTTTCGTTAAACGTAACAAAACATAGCTACAAACTATGATTGAAATTATGCAGTTTATTCATATATATATATATATATATATATATATATATATATATATATATATATATATATATATATATATATATATATATATATATATATATATATATATATATATATATATATATCGTCCCTGCTCTTCAATATGTCTTTGGAAAGGAATACTCTACTGGTGATCATCTTTCTCTTCTCTCTGATATTTGGTCCTCTGCAATTCGGAATTTCGGTAAATCTTTAGGTGTCGCGCTTGACATATCAAAAGTAGTGAACGACCGTCATTCTTCCTTTAAATCTATCAATATTGAAGTTCCTCAGGGTTCTGTTCTATCCTCAACTCTTTTCCTATTTTGCATCAATGATCTTCTTTCCATAACTTCTTCACGAATCCACTCTTTTGCTGACGATTCCACCTTTCACTATTTCTTTCATCTTGAAAGGCGCCATACACAACCTCATTTAGCTCATGCTTGGAGATTGCCTTGGAATAAATGAACTCTCATTTTTTATCGAATTTCCATTTGGGACAGGAGAAAACAGGATTGTTTTCAATGCCTTAAAACTTCACTTATCCACTCAGCAATATCTTCCACACAACTATAATATCTTCTTAGAAAACACTCAACTCCAACCTTCCCCTACCCTCAATCTATTTGGTGTTTCCTTTTTTCGTGATCTTTCTTGGATGGATCATATTATCTCTCTTTCTATATCAGTTTCTAAGAGGTTAGGTGTTCTGGAGAGCCTTCGTAATTTTTTACACCACTCCTACTGCTCGATCTGCATTGGAGCGTCGTCCGTCCCCGTTATATGGAATACGCGTCGCAGATCTGGAGTGCTTCCACTCACGCAGCTCGTCTTGAAAAGGTGGAATCTAAACCTTTTCGTTCATCAATTCTCCTCTTAATTAATAACTCTATCAAATCTATTTCTTAAAGTAGAATCGTAACATCAGTCTTTTTTTAATATCGCTTTTACAATGAACATTTTCCTTGTGATCTTGCTAGTCGTATACCTCCTTCCTTGCGAAGAGCTCACACGACGCGTCTGTCCACGCAATCTCATCCTTTCTCCATCTAATTCTTTGATCCTTGACTTAATATCTATACTCAATCTTACATGTATTGTACTGGCAAAGTTTGGAATAATATTCCTTCTTCTATTTTCCTCACTGCCTTTAACTTATAACAGGAACCTCAAACTCAATTCCCCCAGTTTAGGGGTGAAAAATTTCCCCCACTTTTTTGTTTAATATTTTGTTAGAAAAATTTTATATGATTCCAAATATATAGCAGGCTTTCATAATTCCAAGCTGTTCCTGATAAAAAGACTTTTAAAGTGACACCTGTCGAACGACCTTGAATCAAATGAAAAATTATTTTTTTTTCATTTTTTAAAAAATTTTGTTTAAAATTTTTGTAGAAATTTTTTAATTTTTATTTTATTTTTTTTTTTTTTTTTTTTAAATTTCTCATAATTTACATAGTTTTTCATAATTCCATAATGGTAACTAATGAGATAAGACCAATCAAAATATTCCCAAAACGGGACAATGATCCTCAATTTTTTTGGATGAAAATTTTTACAAAAAATTGAAAAAAATCAGTAGTTCTTTAGTAGCATCATTGCTAAATTCCAAATCTGTTATTAGTTTTTCATAATTCGAAACGGTTCCCGAGAAAAAGACCTTTCAAGTAATACATGTCGAATGACCTTGAAACTCCCTCCTATGACTCGCATAAAGGAAAAAAAAAATGTTTTCCAATTCAATTTTATCCCCAAAAAAATATCGATAAAGAATCAATATTTAAATCGATACCCATTAGATTTTATTATGCACCTTTATATATATATATATATATATATATATATATATATATATATATATATATATATATATATATATATATATATATATATATATATATATATATATATAGTTAACTACTTTTTACATGTTGTAGAATTTGTCGATACCATAATATATCGAATCATTGTAGTTTATTGATATAATCAATTATTTATACATATTTTCACTTAAGAAAATATACGGCAAAAACCTTTGTTAATTTATCCATATATATATATATATATATAATATATATATAATTAGTATATTAATATATATATTTATATATATATATATATATATATATATATAATTATATATATATTATATATGTGTGTGTGTAACTTACATCGTTTCCAAATATTACGCATATTTAAAATACTGTTATAGTTATAGACTGTGCCAGTGGGCGTAGCTAAAGTATCTTGTAGAAAGATGATTG
>SEYY01017318.1:7500-12500 GCA_009176605.1 Armadillidium nasatum
TTATATAATAATTATATATTATATAATTATATAATAATATATATTATATAATAATATTATATAATAATATATAATAATATATGATATATATTACAATTTCAACTAAATTGAAAACATAAATCCATTTTCAAGACAAGCAGTGATTAACAAACTCGCTATATATATTTTTTTTAAATAAAATAAAATTTTTAAGCAATGATAATAAAACAATAGTAAAATAAAATAATAGATTAAACAACATTGATTTGTTACTAGTAGTTACACCTTCATTTATAAAAATTAAATGCCAGAAGAATGTATTTAATTAACAAGACAAAAGGCATGAATATTTTGTCCTATTCTTGGTTATTAAGTTTATTTTTATTATTTATGTAAATATTAAGAAAAATTTCATTTTTTTTCTTATTTATTAATTTAATTCATAGTTAATTCCAAAGACATTCATTTTGTCGTGTAGTAATATTTATGTTTATGAACTCGAAATTTCCTTTGAATTACTTTTGAGGTTGTTGCTCTGTCATATATATATATATATATATATATATATATATATATATATATATATATATATATATATATATATATATATATATATATATATATATATATATATATATATATATATATTATATTGGGAGAGGAGATTATTAAAATGTATCAAAGCCTTTTACGAAAATTGTAGAGCGAGGGTGAGTATGGGTGAGTATGGGTAGGGAGCTGACAGAATTGTTTAACGTTCAAGTTGGGTTGAGATAGGGTTGTGATATGTCGCCGTGGTTATTTAATATGTTGATGGATGGTGTTGTTAGGGGAATGGAGAGGGAGGGAATGAGTGTTAGATTAACAAATGAGGAAGGTAAAAGAGAAATAAATGTTTTGCTCTTCGCAGATGATACAGTATTGGTAGCGGAGTCGTGAGAGAAGTGAGGGAGCTTGTGAGGGAATGTTCATCTGATGGAATGAGGGTAAATCAAACGAAAAGTAAAGTAATGAGGATTGGTGTCGGAAGTGATGTAGTAAGAGGAGAAGAATGTGGAGGGGAAGAATGAGAAGAGGTATCTAGGTGGGGAATGAGAAATTAGAGAAGGTGGAAGAGTTCAAATATCTAGGAATGCTGATAGAGGGAAAAGGGGGAAGGATAGAGAAATGAAGAATTGAGTGATGGAGGGAAGAATAGTGAAGGGGAGATTGAGGGAGAAATGGAAGAAGGGGACTGTATCGATGGAAATTAAGGCAAGAATGTTTGAATTATGTTCCTATCATCGGTAATGAATGGGTGCGAAGCAAGGATAATGTATGCTCAGTCGAGGAAAAGATTAGAGGTTTCAGAGAAGAAGAGATTAATGGTGATATGTGGTTGGAAAAGGGTAGATAGGATTAGGAACGAAAGAATAAGGGTGATGTGTGGATGAAAGAGCAGAGGAAGAGGTATTAGGTTGGTTTGGACATGCAAATGTGAAGGATGAATGGAGATAAAATAGTGGGTAGAGTAATGATTTCGGAGGTGGATGGGTGTAGGGGGTGGGAAGGCCAAAGTTGAGACGGATAGATTTGATGAAGGAGATTCTGGGAGGGAGAAGTCTGAGTGTAGAAGAGGGTAGGAGAGTTGGAGAGAAAGGGGCTAGCTGGAGGGATGTGGTGAGAGGGTATGAGAGGTAGGAGGTTTGAATATACATGCGAGGGAATTGTGACTAACACCACCCTACGAGAGTGGGAGATGTGATTTGTGAAATAAATCTTCTTCATAATCTTCATCTTCTCCCCTGATGGATTTTCCCTCTGTCAGTGGGGAACAGACTTTTTATCCATCTGCTCTTAAAAATTTCCCACCTACAGGGTTCTAGAGCATCATGCTTTTCGGCTCGTTAGTTTCAGTAACAGTCCTTGAGCTTTATATAAACTAAGTTTTATTTAAAAGCATAGATAGGACCATTTTATTTTAGAATTTCTTCCCACAATGAGGGATTTGTGTTGATTTCCTAATCAATTTCTCTACATCGCTGAGAATCCTGAATGCTTCTGGGTCTTCCGCCCCTAGATCAACGAGAGAGGACTCCAAATACTCTATGTTGTGAACATTAAACCCTCTTAATAAAGTACATCATGATTATAGTCATGATTAATTGACAAATTATATTGAAATATTTTAGTACCATAAAAAAGTAGGTATCTCTAAATTTACTCTTGATTGATAAAAAAATAGATTATTAGAGTCTTCATTGGCATCTGTTGCCATTGAAAATTAATATAGGTTCTCTTTCAATTAACTCTTCATTTGAGAATATATACATGTTTTTTTTTCGGAATCTAACGAAAATACGAAATCTTTCAAATTGAAGGAGTTCAAGCATTATGACAAAGAGAGAAGAAAGAGAAAGTGAGTGAGTGAGTGAGAGAGAGAGAGAGAGTTGCTGAGAGAGCGAATAAGTGAGTGAGTGAGTGAAGAGAGAGTGAGAGAGAGTGAGAGAGAGTGAGAGAGTGAGAGAGAGAGAGAGAGAGAGAGAGAGAGAGAGAGAGAGAGAGAGAGAGAGAGAGAGAGAGAATCACTTACCCAGCCATATACACTCAAATTTCATGAAATAGGATGCAAACATATCCGACAGTTTGATTTCACATTTAAAACATTTTTAATTAAATTAATTAAGAGGTGAAGTGCCGTGATTCATTAAACATTTTTACGAAAAGTGATTTTCTCAATTATTTTCAAACTCAAAATTAATTAAGTGAAAACTGAAATATTTCGATTTATTTTTATTTCATTTTCCTGCAACACATATATAGCTCTTACAGAGGTTTCTAACTAAGCTAATAGTACGTAAAATAAAATAGAGTAACAGAAATATAAATTATGGGGATCCTTTAATATATATATATATATATATATATATATATATATATATATATATATATATATATATATATATATATATATATATATATATATATATATATATATATATATATATATATATATATATATATATATATATATATATTACATTATATATATATTGTTAACGCACATAGCAATTCTTTAAATTAAATTTCTGGAATAATTTTCATCTGCTTAAAAGCAAAGTATGAGGATTTTACAAAACTTTGAACTGAGACATATCTCCCGTACAAAGCTTTCTCTTGCTCAAATGTTATAATCTCTCCAGAAGTGGCTTCTCTATCAAAATACATAAGAAGGATGTTTTTTGCAAAGTTTGGTGGTTCATTGAAGTTTCCTATTCTAACTTCGACTTTTCCAAAATAAATTGCATAATTTATAGTTCTTCTGACTTGAAAAATGATCTTCTTTACTAAGTACTGTGCCTGTAAATCAATCAACACCCATGGATTATCCTGCAATGGGGAGTGGTACATATAAGTTACTGTATCGAATGAGGGACAAGAATAGCCTCCTGTGATATCCTTCAGACGGGAATCAGCATAAGTTCCACTACTCGCTATAGCTACGGATGAAGAAATTAAATCTGGTCTCTCCGCCCATGTTGAATAACACGTTGAGTTAATTGTTCCTTCGTTGGCAGCCTCTATTCCAGCCCACCAAGGAGACACAGTGGCAGAATACAATCGACATTCACCATTTTCTGGGGGGGGAGGGGGAAAGAGACTTTTAAAAGAAAGAAATATAGACATCAGACATAACAATTTGATTTTTTTAAAAAAAAATTTGCAAAAATAAATAATTTAAAAGTTTTTCAATTAAGCTGTTAAAAAAAAAAAAAAAAAAAAAAAAAAAAAAAAAAAAAATATGTGTTTCAAACCTTTTGCACAAGCAAGAAAACACATTGGAGTGTTTTTACAAAGAATAACACAACCGAATTCAGGTCTTGCGCTTCTTAGAGTGACAGTTTTCAGAAAACAATATTCAATATTTGTAGGATGTTTTTCCGAAACCTATGATATATATATATATATATATATATATATATATATATATATATATATATATATATATATATATATATATATATATATATATATATATATATATATATATATATATATATATATATATATATATATATATATATATATATAATATATATATATATATATATATATATATATATATATATATATATATATATATATATATATATATATATATATATATATATATATATATATATATATATATATATATATATATATATATATATATATATATATCCTCTTAAATTTGGCCAATTTCAAAGAAACTTTAAAAATTCCAAAATTTGAGAGGCTATATATCGAAAAAACAAAAACAAACACCATTGAATGTTATATTGAGAAAAATTTGTAGCTGTACCTCCTCTAAGCACCTGTCAAAAATAAAAAAATCCTAATGTGTATTTTTTTTTTTATTTTTTTTTTTTTTGTTTGTTTGTTTGTCCGGAAGAGTAAATTTTTCCAATTTGTTTATATTTTGAAATTAGAGTGTATATAACTCTTTTTCCCTTAATGCAATTATCAAAAATTGCCAGGTTGTGGTTTTTGCAATTTGGGCTGAGAATATACAGTTAAATTTTGAGATCATTTCGACCAGTTGTTTGGCCCCGCTGGCCGCTATTCACTTTTTTTTTGGGGGGGAAAAACCTTAAAAAAAAAAAAAAAAGTCTTACAAACCATTATAGATACAGAAAAAGCGTCAAAAATCTAGTTTATTCAGCGCGATGAAATGCATATACCCAGAAAATTTCATAAGAATCCGTCAAAATTAAAAAAAACTTTTTTTAAAATTGACCGTCCCCATTTTTTAAACTCCTCCCCTTTTTTAAATTGATGATTTTAGAGAAAGGAGAAAAACAGAGGATGGGCTTTATTTTGAAGTTAAGAAAGTCAAAGAATTTAAGACAGTCAGTAGAGTTAGGAAAAAAATACACAGAACTAAAAATATATATATATATATATATATATATATATATATATATATATATATATATATATATATATATATATATATATATATATATATATATATATATATATATATATATATATATATA
>SEYY01017319.1:2500-11617 GCA_009176605.1 Armadillidium nasatum
TTTTTTTTTTTTTTTAAATGCCTAATTTGAGTGTTCGTGGGGCTGGGCGTAGACGGGGGCTTTCTATTACCTTTGCTAACGTTCGTGGCCTTCGTTCTAATATCGCGTCTGTTGAACACTACCTCACTACCTCTCTTCCTAACCTTTTACTTCTGTCTGAGACCCAGCTGGACAGGGATTCTTTCTCTAGCAATCTTAATGTCTCTAACTACAACTTTTTTCACAATTTCCGTCTAAATGGTGGAGTCTGTGCCTATATTAACATTAACACTCCTGTGACACGTCTCGTAAATCTAGAATCTCCTAATTTCGATGTTTTATGGCTTAAAATCTGTCTTCCTACTACTACAATTATCTTGTGCTTCTGCTACTGCTCCCCTAATGGAACAGATTTTCCAGTCTTTTTTCAATATCTTACTGCTACTCACGAGACTGTCACTTCTTCTCATCCAAATGCTGAGGTCCTCTATTTAGGGGATTTCAACGTACACCACACTGAGTGGTTGGGTTCCTCTCATACTGATACAGGTGGAATTCAGCATTCTTAGCGATCTGGAGCAGTTGATTAAGGAACCCACACACATTCCAGATCGTCCTAACCAATTCTTGAATACACTTGATTTATGCTTCACCACTACTCCTTCTAGTTATAAATACACCATTTTCCCTCCTATTGGTAACTCTGACCATAATCTTATAGCTCTTAGTTATAATGCTTTCTCTCCAACAGCTCCACCATGCCCTAAAAGTACTTTCTGGCACTTTAATCGGGCTAATTGGGGGGCAATGCGCCGCTTCTTTGCTAACTATCATTGGAGTGAATCTTGCTTTGTCTCGGGGGACGCTTCTGTCTCTGCTGAAAAGGTAGGGGCAGTAATCCTTGAAGGGATGGGCAGATTCATTCCATCTTCAACTAAATATTTTTCTCCTCAAAATCCATGGTTCGATGGTAATTGTTCTCTTGCCCTCCGGGAGAGAGACAATGCTTATCGTGAATGGAAAAACTCTCCTTCTCCTATCACTCTTGCTAATTTTCATTCAGCCCGGAATCGATGCAGGGATGTTCTTCGACGGTCTAAGCGTACTTTCATTAAAAGGAAGTGCGCTGACCTCCATGGCTCTCCTACTGATAAAAATTTCTGGCCTCTTGTCAAAAATATCCCTATCAACTTCTGTAAATCTGCCTTTCCTCCTCTTATTCGCTCTGATGGTTCTATAGCTAATACTCCTTCTGAAAAGGCTAATCTCTTTGGCCTCCTTTTTTCATCTAATTCCACCCTGCTCGATTCTGGCATCCCTCCTCCTACTCCTTCTCCTCTCAGGTGTCCCATGCCTCTACCTATAATTACTCATGATCGGGTGCATGGGATCCTGAAATCTATGAACGTCAGGAAGGCCAGTGGCCCGGATGGCATTCCCCCTCGTGTTCTGAGGGAGTGTGCTTCCGAGTTGGCCCCAGTCCTCGTTCAGCTCTACTCTCTATGCCTTAATACTAATACTTTTCCTCTATGCTGGAAGCGTGCGTTTGTTCAGCCGATCTCGAAAAAAGGTAGCCGTTCTGACCCTTCTAACTATCGACCTATAGCTCTCACTTGTGTTCTATCTAAAAATTTTGAAACTCTCCTTAACTCTCATTTCCTGGATCATTTGGAGTCTCATTCTCTTCTCTCTGATCACCAGTATGGCTTTCGTCGCTCGAGGTCAACTGGTGACATACTTTCCTATCTCACTGATCTATGGTCTTCTGCCCTTAGGGACTTCGGGGAGTCTTGTGTGGTGGCGATTGACATATCCAAGGCTTTCGACCGGGTATGGCATGCGTCGCTACTCTCTAAGCTTCCTTCCTTTGGGTTTCCTCCTTCTCTTTGCTTACTCTTGTCTAGTTTTCTCTCAGATCGTTCCATTTCGGCAGTTGTAGATGGAGCGACCTCTTCCTCCTTTTCTGTCAACTGTGGTGTTCCTCAGGGTTCTGTTTTATCTCCAACTTTATTCTTACTTTTCATTAATGATTTTCTCTCACTGCACTTCTAACTCTGTTCACTCTTATGCTGATGATTCAACTCTACATTCTTCTACTCATTTCAAATCTGCTCCCTCTTTTGCTTCTAGACTTGCTTCTCGTCTTCAACTTTCCGATTCTATTCTTGCCGATCTGGATGGAATTTCCCGGTGGGGACATAGCAACCTTGTGAAATTCAACTCTTTAAAAACTCAACTTCTTTACATCTCCCTCTCAAAAACACCTCCTAACTTTCCTATCCTCTTCGATGGCTCTCCCGTCTCACCTGTAAATAACATTAACATTCTTGGTCTAAACATAAACAACAAACTGTCTTGGAAACCACATATTACAATGGTTGCTAAAGCTGCCTCTAAGAAGCTGGGAGTTCTGTTCAGGTTGCGAGAGTTTTTTTCTTCTGAGCAGTTACTCCAGATATATAAGGGTCTCATTCGCCCTTGTATGGAGTACTGTTCTCACATTTGGGGGGCTCTGGCTCCTCCTCTCTTCTGGATAGGGTTGAGTCAAAAGCTATGAGATTAATAAACTGTCCCCTACTTTCAAACTCTCTTGACCCTCTGTCCCTGCGACGTGACGTTGGCGCGCTATCTCTTTTCTACAGGTACTACAATGGCAGGTGCTCGAGGGAATTGGCCTCTCGCATTCCTCCACCGTTGCGTCGTCCTCGTTGCACGAGGGGTGCCCTGCTTTCACATCAATTTTGTGTGGACGTAGGGAATCCCAGGCTAGCCCGTTGTGGTACCTCCTTCTTTCTAGCCACCTCTATTCTGTGGAATTCTCTACCATCTTCTATTTTTCCAACTGTATTTAATCTTCCACTCTTCAAGTCTTCCGTCTGCGCCCACCTGAGGGCTGTGCGTTAAGTGTGTGTGTTTGTGTGAGTTTGCCATTGTGTGTGTGCCCCCTCCTTGAAAAGGGCTCTGCCCGTGAGTGGTGGCGTTTTGTAAAAAAAAAAAAAAAAAATATATATATATATATATATATATATATATATATATATATATATATATATATATATATATATATATATATATATATATATATATATATATATATATATATATGCTATATATATATATTTATCAATTTTTGTGCAACCTTGGTGAATTATCATTATTATTATTATTATTATTTTATTATTTTTATTATTATTATTATTATTATATTATTATTATTATTATTATTATTATTTTTATTATTATTATTATTATTATTATTATTATTATTATTATTATTATTATTATTATTATTATTATTATTATTATTACTACTACCAACGTTTAAAAGGAACATTTAAAGGTGTTTGGTCTTAAAAGGTGCTGGTCAAAAAAGGCTTATTTTCTGATCGTTATAGAGTGTCTAAAAAATAAACAAATTAAATATATATGAGTGTATTTCCGAAGGTTTTAAAGCACATGCGTTCATTAAAGGTTAAAATTTGGTCTGCAATAAATTTATTTTTATATTATATTCTTTTTGTTTGGTGTTTTTTAAGTTACCACTTTCCTGGCGCATCCTTTGTTTTTCTTTTTGCGTGCGCATTATTTTTTTGCATTTGCTATTAACATCTTGTGTTTATATTTTGTTTATTTTGTTTGTCTTTTATTCTGTTTGTTTATTTCGTGTATTGCAATAAAGATATTTCTTGTTGTTTCATTGCCTGTGGTCCTGTTAGTACCAGCGAGAGATCGGGAATCCCCACCGAGGATCCTTTTAGTTCAAAATTATCACAATTTTGGAGGAGCCATGTGGCTGCCTTTTATCGGCAGAAGACTGAGTCAAAGAGTAGTCGATCAGATTCGAGCAGCCCAGAGTCTCCTTCCTTTCCCGCCTTAGTTTAGTTTGAGTTTGGGTTTTGTGCAAGTCACTTTCGGTATGTTACTCTCTTATATTTGTGTTTATAATTTCTTTTATTTTGCATTTGTTTATGTATATATTGTAAGTTGTTAATTCTGTTTTTGCAGATTAACCTGCTACTGATAGGAAAACTATTCAAATAAAATGTTCTACAAGAAATTCTTATCATTAAACCGAGTTGATTGTCGCACAGCCCAAAGTGCAAGCCGGCTTCACGCTGTGAAAGCCGTCATATATATATATATATATATATATATATATATATATATATATATATATATATATATATATATATATATATATATATATATATATATATATATATATATATATATATATTAGGGATGGAGTGAAGTATCGGTATCGGTATCGGTATCGGCAGTATCGGCACATTTTTTGGTATCGGTATCGGTATCGGTATCGGTATCGACGCTCAGGTATCGGTATCAGTATCGGCTAAAAATGGCCGATACCGATACCGATACCAGATTTTTTTCGTAACTTTGGCTTAATTAAATTATGTAATTTTTTTATTAATATTACGTAATATTTTGAAACGCCGTTTCGCGATAATTTTGTTTCCCGAACATTATATGTTGTTTTCCACTAAAAGTTTATTTTTTCAAATGCAAAAAATTGTTTTTCAATTTATTTTCATGCCATTTACTTTTTACCATTTGGTTTGTTTTCTTAAATATTTTATTTTTATTTTAATCCTTGATTAATCCGTTAGTAACATATTAAGATGGTAACCAAGGTACATGATATATATATTATAATATATATATATATATATATATATATATATATATATATATATATTATATATATATATATATATATATATATATATATATATATGTGTGTGTGTGTGTGTGTGTGTGTGTAGGGGAGAACGTAGCGCCATCCAAAGCGATGCAAGTACCCTTTATTAGGCATACTCCGGGGAGTGACAGTATGGTCTAGAATCTAGACCATTTCGTTTCACTTCCTAGCCCTTTGGTTCGTTCCTTTTCGATTTTCACCTTCTCAGAGGGTCTCTAATGTACCTCGACTCATATTGGAGTGTCTATGCTCCCACTTCTCCTTCCCCCTACTTCCTTCTCATGTTCCAAATTTACAAGCGCTTACTCAAAAAAAAAAAAAAAAAAAAAAAGGTTAAACTCAAAGCAGCCTCAGAGATGCTTCGAGGAGCGGCGTTCTTTTTAAAGTTTTCAAATCTCAATTGGAAGCATCTCAATTCTTCAAATCTTATCTTTGATCGCTAGTATGACTTCCATAAGAAACGCTGTGCTGGTGATCTCTTTCTATTCTCTGACTCTTGGTCTTCCACTATACGGCATTTCGGTGAATCTTTTGCTATCGCGCTGGATATTTCGAAAGCCTTCGATAGGGACTGGTACAAATCTTTGATTTCTAAACTTCCCTCTTTCAGAATTTATCCTTCTCTTTGATTTTCTTTCTGATCGATCTATAGCTGCTGTTGTAGACGGCCACCGTTCATAATTTAAATCTGCTAATAGTGGTGTTTCTCTTTATTCTGTCCAACCCCCAAAACTTTTTAAACTTTTCATTAATAAGCTTCTCTCTATTACTTCATCATCTATCTGATCCTATGCTGATGATCTCACCAATCATTACTCCTTTCAGTTTGAAAGGCGCCCCTCCCAGCAACAGTTATTTGACACTAGAAAGGTTGACTTGGAATATCTGAGGAAGAAATTGAGGAAGAGGAAGAGAAAACATTGTTTTTTTTAATGCCTCAAAAACTCAATTCCTCCATATCTCTACTCGAGACTATCTTCTACAAAACTATAACATCTTCGAAAACACGCAACTCAAGCCTTCATCTGTCCTTAATAATCTCTAGTGGTCTTTCTTGAAAGGATCACATTACTTCTCTTTCTAAACAAGCTTCTAATAGGTTGAGTATTCTGTTGCGCATTCGTGATTCTTTTACGTCAATCCAGTTGCTTTATCTTTATAGGGGTGTTGTTCTCCCCTGTATGGAATACGCCTCATACATCCGGAGTAGTTCCACTCACACAGCTCTCCTTGACAAGGTGGAGTCTGGCTTTTCGTCTTAAGAACTCTTCCTTTCTCACAAATTCTCTCCAGTCTCTTTCTGCCCGTAGAACTGCTGCGTAACTCACTATATACAATCGCTAGTACAATGGACATCGCTCTTCTGAACTATCCCGTTGCTTTTCTCCTCCATTGAGAACACGTTGGTGTAACACGATATTCTACACAGTCTTATCCTTTCTCTTTTCAACTGTCTGATCCTAGACTTAACCGCTATGCCTAATCTTATGTACACAACAACTGGTAAAGTCTGGAACACACACACTTTTTCTATTTTAACGGTTAGGCTTGATCTGATATGGACCCAAATCTGGTGGAAATTAGTAGTTTTCTGGTCTTTACCCACCAGAGGAGATATAATATATATATATTATATATATATATATATATATATATATATATATATATATATATATATATATATATATATATATATATATATATATATATATATATATATATATATATATATATATATATATATATATATATATATATATATATATATATATATATATATATATATATATATATATATATATATATATATATATATATATATATATATATATATATATATATATATATATATATATATATATATATATATATATATATATATATATATATATATATATATATATATATATATATATATATATATATATATATATATATATATATATATATATATATATATATATAGAGAGAGAGAGAGAGAGAGAGAGAGAGAGAGAGAGAGAGAGAGAGAGAGAGAGAGCCAAGATAGAAAGAAGTTAAGAGAGGTGATAACAAGTTTTGCTGAAAAGCTAAAAGAGGTGGGATTGATCGTGAATGTTGAAAAGACAGAATAATTAGAAGGGAGGAAGAGGAAGAGGAGCTTGTGCTGAAGGTACATGGCGAGGAGGTGATTGTGGTAGAGAGATGTGAATATTTGGGGAGGAGAAAGTATTCACAAGGGAATGAAGTAATATGCTGGAAATCACCAACTGGATGGAGAAATACGGAAGAATGGTGTGAGCGCTGTACCCAGTCTTGGCAGACAAAAGAATGGATATAGGAGTAAAGAAAGTAATTTTTGAAAGTACTCTAACCTCAATTTTGTAATATGGAACGGAGACTTGGAGTGCGACAACAAGAGAAGAAAGCAGAATTCAAGCAACAGAGATGAGGGTGTTGCGTTTGATGGTGGGAAGAACCAGGAAGGAGAGGATAAGAAGCGAAAAAATTAGAAAAAGTATAGGGGTTGAACCAATTAATCATAATATAGATGTAGCAAGACTGAGATGGTTGGGACACGTGTGGAGGATATAGGAGGGGAGAGAGACTAGATGAAGGTTAGAGTGCAGGCCAAGATTAAGAAGACCGAGAGGGAGACAAATGAGAGATGAATGGAGTCAGTTCGGGATTCACTGAGGCGCATCAGCTGCCTATGATGGAACAGTTGGTGGCAGATGGAATTATTTACGACAGATCTAGATAGAGACGAGTGCTGAACCCACTGACAGGCCCCTAGAGCCTTACTTGGATCTGATATATATATATATATATATATATATATATATATATATATATATATATATATATATATATATATATATATATATTTATATATATCTTATAAGTAAAATTGGTATCGGTATCGGTATCGGCATCGGTATCGGCTAATTTTTCGGTATCGGTATCGGTATCGGTATCGGTGAAATTGAAAGTCTTGGTATCGGTATCGGTATCGGTATCGGTAAAAATTTTGGTATCGCTCCATCCCTAATATATATATATATATATATATATATATATATATATATATATATATATATATATATATATATATATATATATATATATATATATATATATATATATATATATATATATATATATATATATATATATATATATATATATATATATATATATATATATATATATATATATATATATATATATATATATATATATATATATATATATATATATATATATGTATATATATATATATATATATATATATATATATATATATATATATATATATATATATATATATATATATATATATATATATATATATATATATATATATATATATATATATATATATATATATATATATATATATATATATATATATATATATATATATATATATATATATATATATATATATATATATATATATATATATATATATATATATATATATATATATATATGCAAACTTACAAGCACACTAGAACTTTTTCAAAAATCTTAGCTTAAAAGATAATCACATACATAAATACTAAAACTCTGAAACTTGCTTTGCAACATTAGAATTCTTTATACAAGAATAACTATTGTCGCCTAAACTTTGGTACTTGCAATCAATTTTCAATCAGAGGTGAAAATATATACCCTTTTTTATCTTTCAAAAACTCAGTTTAATGAAGTAAAGTGCAGTATACATTCTGACTATTCTTCACATGTTTCTTCGTGTCTGTTTTTTGAAAGCTCTATAAATTTCTTACCTTCTCGTGATGAGGAATTATTTGATATAATTTTATCTCTATTATTCTTTCCAGAGAATCTTTTTATTCCTTATTTATTCCCCCTGAAATTATTCAATAATTTTTTTTGTATCTTTTATGAGCATTAAAAAAAAGGATTATTAAAAAAAAGTATCCATCACTAAATGCAATACTCCTCCGTTCTCGAAAGTTAGGCTTCAAAGTTTGAACTTTCTCTCAGTAAACTGTTTCTTATGCCTTGAAATTTGTGATGTCTCCCCTTCTGAAACAGCATTCATTCCCATAACTTCTGCTCATTAAACTCACGAATTATCCCTTATCCATTTTGAAATAGTTATCATTTAAGTTTTGCTTCATTGTTATTATTTACATACAGAGTTGAAAATAGAGAAAGATATATAAAGTCAATCAATAAATATTGATTACGTAATATACATGTTGTACGTCTTAAAGCTGGACCTATATTTTTTCTGATTATAATATAATAACCATTGAAGAAGACGACCAGTATTATTTTCCTTTTATCATTCATTGTTAGACATTGGACACTTTACCAATCTAATTTCTTTAAAAGAGACCAACTAAATTGCAAGTAGTAAAAGCTTGGAAGGTGGTTTCACATTAATTGAACTCAAATCTTTTTCC
>SEYY01017321.1:0-2500 GCA_009176605.1 Armadillidium nasatum
TGAGTTGTAAAATTTATGTAAACCCAAATAAAAAGAAGTTTCATATGAATCTTTTTGGTTGTATAAGCCATATGTTCTTCTCCATCTGGAAACGGCTTGTTACTCTCTTTAAATATTGCTTCATATAGTAAGAATAGTTTAAGGTCGTAGACTTTAAATAAAATTTTTTAAGGAACTTCATTGAAATTTTTATTGCTTATATTTGTTTTAAAATTTAAAGCCCGATTTTACTTTTGGTTATATATATATATATATATATATATATATATATATATATATATATATATATATATATATATATATATATATATATATATATATATATATATAATATATATATATATATGGGTGAGATGTTTTTAATATAAATAGAATGAACATAAAAATGGTCTGCGCTAAAGTATTGACAAATATTCATGCAAAACTTTTATACTGCATATTTATATGTGAAAATTGTTAGGCATAACGCTAATATCTTAGACAGGGATTAGTATTTTGCGATGTTTAACATCGAGAAAACTGACGTAAGGTTCGATGTGTTTTTGAGCTGAAAATTCTAAATCAGAAATATAAAATATTATATGAAAATCAATTATGAAGAATAAATATTCAGGCGATAATAAACATACGAAATATTTTAGAAGTTTATATATAATTCATACATGATTGTACAAAGTAACAAAGTATACATATACTTACATATTTGCCTATATCCTGACACAGCAAAATCACTTGAGTCAGACGAGGAAGAAATTTTTATTGATTTCCGAACTCTTTCCAATTGGTTCCCTTGGGAGACTTGTCTTAAAATCATAAATTTTCAAATCGATTACTCATAAGATTCATTGATGTATTAAGATCATAAATTTGGAAATTAGTATAGGAATTTTCCATAGGAGACTTTATTAAACTAATCGAAAACCTAAAAAAGAGCTTGGAATTGACCTGAAAATTCCATAAAGAAAATTTGCAAATTCCAATTCGAAAATTACGACTAGATTTCCTTTTTATTCCAATAGAAATTTTTGAGATTTCTTTCAAGGTCTTGCATTATCTCGAGAAAATTCCTATTTCACATTTTTGCTATGGAAAGCCTTATATTAAACTAAATACGAATTAAATAAATTAGATATTGTAAAAACCTCAAAAGAAATAATCCAAACAAACTGCAATCTGGAGAGCGTATAGACCGAGTAATCAGCCTACCTCCACCAATTAAATTGTTTGTAACGTAACATCAAGATTCTAGTTTCTAGCTTCTAGCTTCACATTTAAGAGCAGAGGAATATCATTATGCGTAACCTAAAGTTACGTCAAATTGCTAGTGGCTCTTGATCTACAAACAACCATTACAAATGTCGCAATCATGTCTGGCAAAAACGTCGGTCTTAACAGATGAGTCACAACGATACCGGCCAATAAATTGTAAGAAAACGTTTGCTGATGTCGAGATTCTACCATACTTTGAGGACTGGCATTGGTTCATCGATATATATATATATATATATATATATATATATATATATATATATATATATATATATATATATATATATATATATATATATATATATATATATATTATATATATATATATATATATATATATATATATATATATATATATATATATATATATATATAGTATATATATATATATATATATATATATGTATATATATATATATATATATATATATATATATATATATATATATATATATATATATATATATATATTTATTATATCACCTTTCCCACTCTCGTGGGGTGGTACCCGCCACAATTCCCTCACAAATATCTCCATTCCTACCTTTCATCATCCTTCACCAATGCCCTCCATTTCACTGTGTCATCCGTAAGTCTACTACTCTCTTCTAAACTCAAATTCCTTCCACTCAAAATTTCTTTAACTCCATCCATCCATCTCCACTTCGGCCTTCCTCTCCCCTACCCCCTTTCACCTCAGATTTAAGTGCCCTGCCCACCATCCTGTTCTCATTCATTCTGCACGTATGTCTAAACCATTTTAGCACACCTTCTTCCACTACATCCACTACACCCCTTTTCTATCCACACATCTCCCTTACTCTTTCGTTTCTAATGCTGTGAATCCTTTTCAAATTGCATATCGATCTCAAAACATTCATTTCAAATACATTTATTCCTTTCCTCGCCTGAGCATTTATCATCCATGTTTCACATTCATACATAACAGAAAGCAAACACATGCATTCAAACATTTTTATCTTCATTTCTTTTGAAATTTTTCTTTTCTTCCATATTTCCGTTTGGCCCCTCAAGATTTTCGTCCCCGAATCCTCTATTTTCATATAATATTTTTTTTTCCTTTTATGTCCTTACATTCCACCAACGCTCCTAGATATTTGAATTCATCTTACTCCTCAAGTTTCCTTCCACCTACTTTTACATCCTCCTTTCCTCCCTCCATATCTCCTCCTCCCCAACCGCAATCCTCATAGCATTACTTTAAGCTAAG
>SEYY01017321.1:12500-15000 GCA_009176605.1 Armadillidium nasatum
TGAGAAATATATATATATATATATATATATATATATATATATATATATATATATATATATATATAATATATATATATATATATATATATATATATATATATATATATATATATATATATATATATAATATATATATATATATATATATATATATATATATATATTATATATATATATATATATATATATATATATATATATATATATATATATATATATATATATATATATATATATATATATATATATATATATATATATATATATATATATATATATATATATATATATATATATATATATATATATATATATATATATATATATATATATAATATATAAATATATTAAAAGAAATCTGTGAAAAATGAAAATACATGCTCATCTTTTATTAGAAAAATGTCAGCTACCTACAAATAAAAACTAAAAGAAATATTTAGCAAATATTCAGGACTTTGATTAATCATTATTATACTTTTATTTGCAGGAAATAAAGCTGATATTCCCTATATATATATATATATATATATATATATATATATATATATATATATATATATATATATATATATATATATATATATATATATATATATATATATATATATATATATTAAATATTTTTTTATTTTTTTTTTTTTATTATTATTATTATATTTAAATTTAGGCAAACTAAAATTATAAATATATTTTTTTTTTAAATATTCAATACTATCTATTTTGCATTAATAACATTATAAACAAGTCAAATATTTTAATCAATAGATACGTGCAAACATTACAAGACGTTATGGCGAAAGAATTTAGACCGTATTCCTTTTAAAGATTCAGACATCGTAATCAAAACTTTCGCAATTTTTGCTCTCAAAAATTTAAAATATACAGAAAAATGCTAAAATGTTAAGAAACCATTTCTTGAAATTAAAATATAAAGCCAAAAAGTTTAAATTATATGTCAAAATTTTAGACATTGTTGTTATATTATTTGTTAACGTTATAAAAAAAATATTTGGAAATAATGCCTAAAATTAATAATAATTATTAAAAATAAAAAAAAAAAAAAAAAAAAAAAATATATTAATAATAATATATATTATATATTATATATATATATATATATATATATATATATATATATATATATATATATATATATATATATATATATATATATATATATATATATATATATATATATATATATATATATATATATATATATATATATATATATATATATATATATATATATATATATATATATATATATATATATATATATATATATATATATATATATATATATATATATATATATACATTGGTCAATTCGGTTCAGTGGATAAAATTATAATTACAATACAAAATACGACGTCTTTGAAGGTGTAAAATAATGGTTTTCTGTATTAACCATTATCTTACACTTTTAAAGATGTATTTTGCATTGTATTTATAATTTTATCTACAGAACCGAATTGCCCTACATATATATATATATATATATATATATATATATATATATATATATATATATATATATATATATATATATATATATATATATATATATATATATATAGCATAGGGGGCACTATCGACTGACAGATAAGCATAACGGGGTTTTGATTTGCAATTGCAAATCATTCCTCCCAAATTAACCTCACGCTCTTTCCTGACACCGTTTTTGGGGTTCAACCAACGAAATTAATCTCTAGTGAGGGGAACTTGACCCCTGGGAGGCCCTGTGAACCTCCCAAAATCGGTGTTCAGGAAGTTATCCTGAGCTTTCGGTATTACTACGTCCTCCTCACAATCTTTTCTGACCATTTTTGGAGGTTCAGTCCGGATGAAATTATTCTTGAATCTGTGGAGAGAATCGTAGAAAGTACATTACCCTGCTTTAATCCCGTTCGTAACCTCAAACCATTTTTCACTATTCAACTGCATCTTTACTTTGCACACATTGTTAATATATGTGCTTTTAATCGCTCTGCTCAGTTGAAAGGTACATTACATTCTTCTCTCCTCAAAATTTCCAAAAAAAATTCTTCTCGTTACCCTGTTAAAAAGTTTCAACCACTCTACATAATGCCTCCTGCGTTATCAGCTTCACTCTCTCCACGGGTATTCGAACCCTGGATCACGTGCTTGCAAGACCAGCACGCAAACCGAATAACCAAGGGAGCCTCATATATATATATATATATATATATATATATATATATATATATATATATATATATATATATATATATATATATATATATATATATATATATATATATATATATATATATATATATATATATGCGTATGTTGTGTGTGTGTGTAATATTACATTTAAATATATCTTAATTAACTTACTAGCCTCAACATTATTTCTTTTACTTTAAGTTTTCAATAAATATTTCCAATCAAAAATAAGTAAAAAAATTCACAAATCACGATTATTTTTTTTGTATCTATTTTTATTTTTAGTATTTTTTTAATTATTTTAATT
>SEYY01017321.1:42500-50000 GCA_009176605.1 Armadillidium nasatum
TATTATTATTATTATTATTGCTTTATCGATTACCTTTTCTTTGATTATATTACTATTACTGAAAATAGTTGTTTTATAAATTGTGTTCTATTAAATAAATATGAGGTAAATAGAAAAATCTTTATAACCGTCAAACAAGAACAATTAAAATACTTTTTCTTTTGTATCATTAATTTAAGAAACAATTTATTTTTTTATATATTTTATAAATTGAGTTATAAAAAAGAGATGAACTTCATCATTCTGAAAATTCTTCAAAAAATTTATTTAACCAACTGAGAAATTAATAATGGGAAATTAATTCCTCACAAATTTACTATATACTTTTCATATTTAGATATTTATTACTTTTTGTTTTCATTTTCTTTATTTTTACTTTAATTATTTATTTTTTTCATTGTTTTATTTCTGTAATTTAGTCTAAGGTTATTTAATTCTCACAAAAAGCCAGCATGATCAAATTAGAAATATCATTTGTAAACTTAATTATCTCAAAAACTAAAATATATTAAGAAATCTTAAATTTAATTTTGAAGTTTGAAACGTTCATAATGAACAGAAATATAATTATATTAATCAAAATTATAATAATAGCATCATTGTTACTAATTCGGTTCAAATAGAGTGAATGGGTGAAAATATTTTAAAATTTAAATTTAAATTTCTCTGCTGATATGTTTGCATAATTATATTTTTATTTAATAGCTATAGAATATCTTAGTAGAGTTGTGTTTTTATCTTTCTTACGTTAAAAAGGGTATTATTTTTTCAAATTGTATAAAGAGTCTGCTTTTTCAAAATAAAGTTCAAATTATAACATTTATAAATATAAATTATTTCTTTGAAATATATATATATATATATATATATATATATATATATATATATATATATATATATATATATATATATATATATATATATATATATATATATATATATATATATATATATATATATATATGAATTTTTATACCATAAAATTTAACTCTGACATTTTTTTATCAGTCCTTTTGCAGGACTTGCCCTTTCAAAATTTTCATTGCATAGATTATTCTTGTAAGTGGATCATTGGGGAAATTAAGTTAAGTGTTTTAAATTCATTAAGGTAAATTACACGAGCAAGACTAGAAATTAGTCAGTTGTTGGTGAGTGTAAAGACTATTTATGTAATTGAAGTTTACAATTTATTTATTTTTTTAGTTTTTCTTCGGAAATACTTAAAGCAAAACACCATATTTTATATTATTGATTAAAGATAAGCTATTAGTGTCTGTTTTTAAGTGTCTAAAATGCTTTTTCATTAAACTTTAAAGAAACAGGGATTATCATTATAAATTGTGCTTTAAACTTTAGGAGATTTAGCTGTAATAGTTTTATTTCTTTTTCTTTCTCTTTAATGAAATTTAACAAATTACTAACTCCCTTTACAAGACGTTTCGAGAAGGATTCCCGTACATTTTTCGTCCCTACAGCTAATACCACTGCTGCCCTGTTATTTTAATCGTTTAGTAACAATATGCCGAAACTAGAAAGAATAGAGAAAAAAGCCCATATTTTCCAGCACCTACGAGTTTCGAACACGGTACTCAAACTTCATAGAAGAGTGTTTTGCCTCTGAGATTCGGTGCGTTATTCACCTCTTATATATATATATAATATATATATATATATATATATATATATATATATATAATATATATTATATATATATATATATATATATATATATATATATATATATATATATATATATATATTTCTATTTTCAACCAGCCTTTTGAAATTGTGTATTAAAATAATTTAAATTTAATTTCATTCATTTAATAAAGCAAGAAATAATAAAGTTAAGTAAGAAAATTAAAATTTGAAAATTTGAAGCTCAGTGAATTACTTAATGAGTTCTATTTCATTATTTTATTTTTTTATTTTTTTTTTATTAAACCTGCAGTACATTCGCTACGGTTTTGTGAGAAACTCAACCCATTTTCGCTCTGATTTTCAGAAATTACCAAACAAACGAATCAGCTTTTTAAATATAAAAAAGGGATGAAAATATTAAATTTTAAATTTTTTTTAAATTGCCAAACAAAATTAAGGAGGAAGAAAATATTAAACTTTTCAATTTTAATTTTAATTTATTTTAATTTTTTAATTTAGATTATAAATTGCTGAAAAATAATAAAATTTTAAATTATTCAATTTTATCTTTTTTTATTTTTATTTTTAATTTCATTATAAGTTCAATAAAAATAATAAACTATTAAATTATTCAATTTTAGTTTTTTTCATTTTAATTTTTAATTTAGAGTATAAGTTACACAAAAACAAAATTTAAAATTTAAAATTTTAATTTATTTTAAATTATTTAAAATTACATAGAAATAATAATCTTCATTCCCCTTTTAGGACTTACGTAACCTTTCGAGGGAGATCCTTGAGTCTCAAACCACGGCGGATACGGCTGCCATTTGAGGATAACAAGTTACGTAAGTGATAAGAACACTTCTCCCATTAATATACTCGTTTAACGACTGCGTCATTCGAATCTAAACGATAGAGAGAATAATTCATATTCCCCGCTCCGACCGGGTCTCGAGCCTTGGCATTCTCGTTTGCTAGGCGAATGCTCTACCACTGAGCAAACGGAACCATATAAATTATATATATAAATATTTTCAAAAATTTCATTGATGATATATATATATATATATATATATATATATATATATATATATATATATATATATATATATATATATATATATATATATATATATATATATATATATATATATATATATATATATATATATATATATATATATATATATATATATGAATTTCCGAAAGAATCTCATTCAACAAATCTCGTTAATATATATAAAAATGTTCTATTAATCTTTTTCATATTTAATTATTATTTCATTATTATTTTCATATCTAATTATTTATGAAAATTATTTTAGGAATTTACCTAAAATGTCGAAAAGAAAAATAATTAATAAAGTTGTTATTTAAAGTATTTTAAAATTTAAAGGTAATTAAATTTTCTACAATGTGATTTTATTGACTTATGGTGATAAAGTTTTAAAATTAATCTTGCACAGAGGCTGAATATATATATATATATATATATATATATATATATATATATATATATATATATATATATATATATATATATATATATATATATATATATATATATATATATATATATATATATATATATATATATATATATAATATATATAAATATATATACAATGTATGTATATATATATATATATATATTAGGGTTGGCCGACGCACCGCACCGGTGCGGTGCGGTGCGTTGGTGCGGTCATTTTGGTGCGGTGCGGTGCGGTGCGCAACACATTTTCAGCAACCCGGTGCGGTGCGGTGCGGTGCGAAAGAAAAAATAAAAGTGCGGTGCGGTGCGGTGCGCAAAGAAAAATTAACGGTGCGGTGCGGTGCGGTGCGTGGTGCGGCCTCTGGTGCGCACCGCACCGAAGTTGAAGTATCCTGCTATAATCATCAATTCGTCAGATAATATATATATATATATATATATATATATATATATATATATATATATATATATATATATATATATATATATATATATATATATATATATATATATATATATATATATATATATATATATATATATATATATATATATATATATATATATATATATATATATATATATATATATATATATATATATATATATATATATATATATATATATATATATATATATATATATATATATATATATATATATATATATATATATATATATATATATATATATATATATATATATATATATATATATATATATATATATATATATATATATATATATATATATGATTGAAATTGTTCATATTTTCAAGGTATCCTGACAGAAGAGTTAAAGTTACTATCTTTATTCCACCTTTCTCACTGGAAAGACGTGTCTCACTAGCCTGTTTCATTGAAGGAGGTATTCGACAGGAGAGTTCAAAAGAGCAGTGCTGGTTGTAATGAGCGATAGTATGGAAAGTAACAGAAATTTGACGTGTGCAAAGAAAAGAGAATTGGTGTGAAATAACTGATAAGACAAAAATACTTAGGCTCCTTCTTTTTAAAAGCATCATGAGTGGACCATCCTAGATGTGTGAAACGTACTCCATAGAGTGAAAACAAGATACCTGTGAAGAGTAAAAAAATTTCGAAGGAGCCCCAGAACATTAAACATCATAGAAGCTTGTTTTAATAGAGAAATATTGTAATCCTTTAAAGAAAGATTACGAGAAAAAGAAATAGCAAGAATATTTAAGGACAGACGAAAGGTTAAATGGCGATGCCAGAATTACATTAAATGTTGTATCGAGTAGAAAGATGGAGGATCAGAGCTTTGGGGATTGAAAATTCCCATTTTTCTCTCTCCTCTGCCAGGAAAACCAGAGGATGACCACTTCAGGGTAACTCTCCTAGCTTTAATTAATTACTGTTGAGTATATATATATATATATATATATATATATATATATATATATATATATATATATATATATATATATATATATATATATATATATATATATATATATATATATATATATATATATAATATAGAGGGGCGGCATCCAAAGAATGCCTCTCAACCTCCACCCCTCACCCCATCATCACTTGGGAGTTGGCGGCCTCCGATGATGGGGATGGTGCCGCCATGACCCGGCGTCCGGCTTGCCCGATGCACGGTCTTCTTTTTTCATTAATTTCTGCAACATTCGCGGTCTTTTTTCTAATTTCCCCTTTGTCGAACACCATCTCTCTTCTTCTAAACCTCATCTCTTGTTTCTAGCCGAAACTCAGGTGCTTGAGTGTGCTGACAGCAAACCTTATTCTGTTACCTCCTACTGTCTCTATCCTCAATTTTCAGCCAAAGGCGGTTGTTGCGCATATGTGCGCAACGATGTTATTTGCTCTCGTGTCTCTGAATTTGGAGTCTCATGAATTTTCTACCTTATGGCTTAAGCTCTCTTGCAATTCTACTACTAAATTTATTTGCTGTCTATTTATCTCCTAATTCTACTGACTATAAAAAAATTCTTCGACTATTTAAACTCCAAAATAGAGCACATTCTATCCTCTTCTCCTTTCTCTGAAATCATCATTTTAGGTGATTTCAATGTTCACCACCGCCAATGGCTTTCATCTAGTTCTCATGATCCAGCAGGTGAACTCGCCTTCAACTTTTCTATCCAGAACAACCTTGAGCAGTTGGTGCAACTCCCTACCCGTATCCCTGACCGTCTTGGTGATGAACCCAACATACTTGATCTTTTCTTAACCTCTAATCCTTCTCCTTATACTGTTAAACTCTTTCCTCCTCTGGGTTCATCCGATCACCTTCTTATCTCCGTATCTTGTTCTGTCTCTTCAAGTCTTCCGCAAGAACGGCCCCCGCCTTCGGCGAGGAGATGTCTGTGGCACTTTGGTGCTGCTAACTGGTCAGACTTGCGGTTGTACTTCTCTGATTTCCCATGGAATGATTATTGCTTTCGTGGGAGGGGTCCCTCGGAGTGTGCCGAGCGCATAACCGAGGTGATTCTCTCTGGCATGGAGGCGTACATTCCATATTCTTTCCCTTCTACTAAACCTAACAAACCTTGGTTTAACTCTGCTTGTTCTCGCGCTATCCGCCGCAGGGATGCTGCCTTCAGAGATTACCGTCGTCTTCAAACTCCTGAAACTCATGCTACTTATATTTCATCCCGGAATCGTGCAAAATCTATTCTTCGAGATACCAAAAACTCTTTTCTCCGTCGCAAATGCAATAATCTTTCTGGTTCTTCTTCATCTCGCCCTTTCTGGCATTTTGCAAAAAATGTCAACTCTAACTTTGCTTCTTCCTCTTTCCCTCCTCTAGTCTCTTCTGATGGCACAACTGCCATTTTACCTTCTACTAAAGCTGAACTCTTCGCCCAAACTTTTGCCTCTAACTCTACCTTAGACGATTCCGGAGCTATTCCTCCTCCTTCAACCCCCTCCAACTCATTTATGCCTAAAATTGTAATTTCTTCTAAAGATGTCATTTCTGCTCTCTCTGAGCTTAACACTAAGAAGGCGTATGGTCCTGATGGTATTCCTCCTGTGGTTCTCAAAACTTGTGCTTCCGAGCTTGCACCCTGCCTTGGTAAACTATTTCGTCTTTGCCTTTCTACTTCAACCTTCCCTTCTTGCTGGAAACGTGCGCTCATTCAACCTGTGCCGAAGAAGGGGGACCCCTCTCAACCCTCTAACTATCGTCCCATTTCTTTAACCTCCGTTCTCTCTAAAGTTTTCGAATCTATCCTTAACAGGAAGATTTGGAAACATCTCAATTCTTCCAATCTTATCTCTGATCGCCAGTATGGCTTTCGTAAAGGACGTTCTACTGGTGATCTTCTTTCCCTTACTCTCTGACTCTTGGTCCTCCGCTCTTCGGCATTTCGGTGAATCTTTTGCTGTGGCGCTAGACATTTCGAAAGCTTTCGATAGAGTCTGGCACAAAGCTTTGATTTCCAAACTTCCCTCTTTCGGAATCTATCCTTCTCTCTGTGACCTCCTATTCTAATTTCCTTTCTGGTCGTTCTATAGCAGCTGTTGTAGACGGCCACCGTTCTTCCTATAAATCTATAAATAGTGGTGTTCCTCAAGGATCTGTCCTTTCTCCAACACTTTTTCTATTTTTCATTAATGATCTTCTCTCTATTACTTCATCTCCTATCCACTCCTATGCTGATGACTCCACCCTTCATTATTCCTTTCAATTTGAAATGCGTCCCTCCCAACAGCAGTTATTAGACGCAAGGAGGATTGCCTTGGAGCAACTGACCTCTGATCTTTCTCGTATTTCAAATTGGGGCAGAGAAAACATGGTCGTTTTCAATGCCTCAAAAACTCAATTCCTCCATCTTTCTACTCGACACAATCTTCCACACAACTATGACATCTTCTTCGAAAACACTCAACTCAAACCTTCATCTGTTCTCAATATTCTCGGTGTTTCCTTTTCTCGTGATCTTTCTTGGAAAGATCACATTACCTCTCTTTCTAAACAAGCTTCTAAGAGGTTGGGTGTTCTGAGGCGCCTTCGTAGTTTTTTTTACGCCACCCCAGTTGCTTGCTCTGTATAGGGGTGTTGTTCGCCCTTGTATGGAGTACGCCTCGCATATCTGGGGTGGTTCCACACATACAGCTCATCTTGAAAAGGTGGAGTCTAGGGCTTTTCGTCTTATCAACTCTCCTGCTCTTACTAACTCTCTCCAATCTCTTTCTTCCCGTCGAATTGTTGCGTCACTCTCTCTATACTATCGCTATTACAACGGACATTGCTCTTCTGAACTCTCACGTCGCATACCTCCTCCACTGAGAAGGGCTCGTGCGACATGACTTTCTACACAGTCTCATCCTTTCTCTGTCCAACTCTCCGACCCCAGACTTAACAGCTAT
>SEYY01017321.1:70000-75000 GCA_009176605.1 Armadillidium nasatum
TATTAGTAGCTCTCTCTTTTGAGGAGACAGCTTTGCTCTGAGTCTACAGTATCTCTATTTTCTTGTAATATTTACACTAATTCTCGTCTTTTATAACTTCTTTACTTCCATATTGCTAATTCTGATCCCGAAATCTTTAAATATTTCATCAATATTTACATTATTATACTCTAAGCAGGCACACACACACACACACTCACACACACATATTAATATATATATATATATATATATATATATATATATATATATATATATATATATATATATATATATATATATATATATATATATATATATATATATATATATATATATATATATATATATATATATATATATATATATATATATATATATATATATATATATATATATATATATATATATATATATATATATATATATATATATATATTATATATATATATATATATATATATATATATATATATATATATATATATATATATATATATATATATATATATATATATATATATATATATATATATATATATATATATATATATAATTAAGTTTATTTTTGCTATATTTTGCGATTAAATTTAAAGAGAAAATACAAGTTTAAAGAATGTGATGAAAAATATTAACTTCTTAAAGCAGTGTTCCTGTGAAGGAAAATAATTAATCCATTAGTTAGTGATAAAAAATTGATTGTGTGTAATTATTATAAGGAAAAAATTGTGCGGAAAGTACTCATTCATGAATAAAAATACTCAACTCGGCCCCTATTATAATAATAGATATCGAGTTGCTACAGTGATTCGAAGTAGAAAGGTTTGAAAACAGTTCTACTATGCCTCTTTATTTAGGAATTCGGCGTAGCTCGATGGTAGAGCCTTCTGTATATGTCTAACGGCGACGCTGTTGTCAATGGTTTCGAAACCTGGCGTGCGGAAAAATTTTCTCTGTTTTATCTTGCTAATTTAGTTGCAACAGTTATGTCCCTGTTTACTTTGCTTGACATTGGTTGATTGCTACTGTAACCCAGGAGCACCCCAGTAGAATGCAGAGTGGCCCCAGTAGGGGTTCCAAGACCCTCATATATATAATTATATATATATATATATATATATATATATATATATATATATATATATATATATATATATATATATATGTCGAATTTATAAGTATTTCAAGAATTTTAAAAGAACTAATAAAACTGATGAAAACAGTTCTAAATTATTTTGCTATTCTTTGTTCTCTTAAAGAAAGAAATAAAAATCTGTTACAAAAGAACGAATCTACAGTTACTGTTCTCTATATCCATAAGAGCTCAAATGTTGTTTTTCTCCTTTCTTTTTTTTCTCTCATAAAATGGATGGCTATATTTGCTGCGAGGCTTATCAGCATATCAATATATACTGACAAGCCAGTATCCCTTGAGAAATTAAAATACTGAAAAATGAATACTAAACATATATATATATATATATATATATATATATATATATATATATATATATATATATATATATATATATATATATATATATATATATATATATATATATATATATATATATATATATATATATATATATATATATATATATATATATATATATATATATATATATATATATATATATATATATATATATATATATATATATATATATATATATATATATATATATATATATATATATATATATATATATATATATATATATATATATATATATATATATATATTATATATATTATGTTAATGTTCTAATTTCTTCAAAGTATGTCGTTTAGTAAGGAGTATGGTGCTGATGGTATTCTTCCTGTGTTCTCAAAACTTATGTTTCTGAGCTTGCACCTCGCCTTGATAAACTATTTCGCTTCTGTCCTTTCTTCTTCAACTTTCCCTTCTTGCTGGAAAAGTGAGCTAATTCAGTCCTATGCCAAAGAAGTGGGACCTCTTCCAACCCTCTAACTTTCGTACTACTTAAAAGGAAAATTTTGGGAACATCTCAATTCTTCTCTGATAGGAAAATGACTTTTATTATAAAAAAAAACGCTCTATTGGTGATCTCACTTACTCTTGATCTTCATCTCTTCAGTGTTTCGGTGAATCATTCGCTGTGGCGCTGGACAAAGATTTGATATCCGAACTTTCCTCATTATGAATCTATACTACTCTCTGATTTCCTTTTCGGTCATTATATAGCAGCTGTTATAGACGATCACCTTTCATCTTTTAAATCTTTAAATCACCTATCCACTAACATTCTAATGGCTCCACCCTTCTTTACTCCTTTCACTTTGAAAGGCGAGCCTCCCAATAGAAGTGACGAAGCAAAAAGGAGTGGTCTTGGAGCAAATGACCTCTGATCTTAATCGTATTTCAAAATGAGGTAGGGAAACCATGGTCCGTTGTCAACGCCTCAAAAACTTGATCCCTCCACCTTTCTATTCGATGCAATCTTCCACACAACTATGACATCTTCGAAATCACTCGACTCAAACCTTCATCTGTCCTCAATATTCTCGGTGTTTCTTTTTCTCATGATTATTTTGAAAGGTTCACATTACTTCTCTTTCTAAACAAGCTTCTAAGATGTTGGTTGTTTTGAGCGTTTTCGAGTTTTTTTTTAAGCCACTCTACTTGATTGCTTCTCACATAGGGGTTTTGTTCTCTTCAGTATGGAACACGACTAACAAATGTGGGGTATTTAAACTTCTAGAAAAAGTGGAGATGAAGGATTTTCATATTATAAGCTTTTCTGTTCTTACTAAGTATCTCAAATCTCTTTCTACCCGTCGAATCGTTTCTTCCCTCTCTCTGTGCTGTCGCTATTATAACGAACGCTGTTCTTCTGATCTCTCACGTCAGCATACCTTCTCCATTGATAAGGGCTCGTGCGACACAACTTTCTACACAGTCTCATTCTTTCCCTGTTCAACTTAACCACTATGCCCAGTCTTACATAACTGCTAAAATCTATAGCATATTCCGTTTATCTGTTTTCTAGACTTCCTTTGACTTGCACTATTTTAAAAGGGTCAGAGTTGGAGAGGAACGAGGTTTTCTTTTATCTTGTCTCCAGGAGCAGGATCCGAGAAACCCGAAGAGCTCCAGGACTCGGAACGGGGCCGAAGCTTTTGGGGTGCTCCGGAAATTTTAAAGTAACCAATCTTTTTTTAATGGGATCATAATTTCAAAAAGGAAAGGACAGTGTAATATATATAATATATATATATATATATATATATATATATATATATATATATATATATATATATATATATATATATATATATATATATATATATATATATATATATATATATATATATATATATATATAAGTAAAAAATCTCTACTCACTTACTACCCCTCATTCTCACATTTTAAGTAAATTAGATCAACAACTTTCTTGCGTTTCAAAACATCTGTAGAGAGTGAGAGATTACTCTCCAGATCAGGAGAATTGATAAATAAAAGAAGGTCAAGGTTAAGTTCAAAAAACGTAGAAAAAATAATATTTATTAAGAGAAACATTTAATGACACTGCAGTGTTTTTAAATCATGTAATATTTTTAAAATTAAAAGAAAAGCATGATATATATATATATATATATATATATATATATATATATATATATATATATATATATATATATATATATATATATATATAATATATATATATATATATATATATATATATATATATATATATATATATGTTCATGGATCGCTTTTACATTTTTAAATTTTGAGAGTATCTTTTTCATTAATAAAATTTTCCCATTTTATCAATTCTTATGCTAATATTAATGGACTTTCTTTGTTTTTTAAGAAATTGCAAAGTTGGAGCGGAGCTGGTGCCAAATGTTTCGGAGTACTCTAGAGCCGGAGCTTTGCATTTAAGGTAGCTTCGGAGAACCTATTCTCTCATCTCTCTTATTACCAAATCCAAATTTGCCACATACAAGATGGGCAACACAACGCTAATCTGTTTTCACCAGCGATTACACTAAACCATACTTTGTTCTTTTATCCCGTCTGGTATTACATTTTTCGCTTTATACATACTCTCCAAAGCCTTTTCCAGCTTTTCTGTAAACACATAAGTTTTCTCCATAGTTTGATATAGCTTTCCTCTAGGTATGGAATAAAATGCTTTTTTTTGGACCAATGAAAATGATGTATCTTTTTTTTGTACTCCATACATTTCCCTTTGTGGTTCTTAATGAAAACATAAGATTTGTAGTACTCCTGTTTCTTCAATAATCATATTTGTACTCTCAAAGTTGGTGCTCTACCACTGATCTTTATCTTTTTTACAGTATTCTCTCACAGGTCTTCGATAGATAGTTCATTAAGTATATTCCTCTATGACTTTTAGAGTCTCGCATATCTCCTTGGTTCTTGTATATAGGTATTATCATTTTTTTCCCCTAACCTTTTGGTACCTTACTATCCATCTAACATTTGTTAAAACCTCTCTCGTTTATTAATTCTTTGGGTATACCATCTTCACCCGGAGATTTGTTGTTCTTCATTTTCTTCAAAGCATCCTCCAGTTCTTACTTATAATGCCCTCCATCTCATTCTACTCCTCTACTGCCTCATTTCTCTCTTCTACTCTTTCCTCTAAATTTATCTACTTTAAAATACTCCGTCCATCTCTGGTTTATTTCTTTTGGTCTTATTAGAGTTTTCCTCTGTTTATTCTTTATATTACTTGCTCTTGTTTTTCATCTTATATAAGATTTTGCTAGTCTGTAAACTTCTTTTCGTCTCTTACGTTTTTTGTCATTCCTTCAGCCATCTTCTTTGTGCTTCCACTTTACTCTCTTTGTGTCGTTTCTCTCCTCCACATATAATGCTATCGACTATATTGCTATATTCCTCAACCACCTTCTCATTATCACCGTCTTCTGTTTAATCATTCTTCTCACTTCCTCACCCCACCATGGTGTTTGTCTTTTCCCTCTTCTTTCCTATCCATCTTCTAATCAAGAGTTTCCTC
>SEYY01017321.1:82500-87500 GCA_009176605.1 Armadillidium nasatum
AAAAAGCAAAAAAAAAAACATGCAATTTAATTCAACTAAAACTGAAGAAGTAAAGTAATTTTTTGAAGTAAAATCAAATTCAGAACTTAATAATTTTGGTGATGATTTAAAAGTATTTTGGATAACCTTTTCGACAAATTTTATTTTTCTGAAAATTGTAAAGAAAATAATTTCTTAAACAAAACTTGTTTTGAACATTCGATTCCTCAGAAATTTTACCTTTTGAATGAAAATAACTTATAAGCTCTATCTGCTATATATAATATATATATATATATATATATATATATATATATATATATATATATATATATATATATATATATATATATATAATATATATATATATAGTATATATATAGGTTCTTTTTAATTATATTTACAGCAGGCTATTTTTTTATAGCCAATTTTTTTTTTTTTTTTTTCGCGTATTTTGTTTATAGCCAAAGTTTATTTTATTTTGCACATTTTTTATTGCAATAAAATTATTTTATATATATTTTGCTAGCCGATAGGCCTACATTTACTTTTCAAGTCAAAGTTAAGTTTTAAGTTGAATTGTTTTCTTAGGAAAAAATTAAGGGAAAAGACATGAACCATACATGAGATTTATAAAATATACTCCAGCCAAACTGGCTACATTTCAGGATTTTTTGCTACTCTTTTCAATTTTTAAAACTCGATAACTTATTTCCCTTTCGTTTCTCGGCTTTTCAAATACTTTTTTTTGTTTTTTTGGGGTCATGTTTTACAAATAAGGTAAATTTCGTTACAATCGGCTGGGGTAGACATAATTAAAAAGATCCTACATATATATATATATATATATATATATATATATATATATATATATATATATATATATATATATATATATATATATATATATATATATATATATATATATATATATATATATATATATATATATATATATATATATATATATATATATATATATATATTATATATATATATATATATATATATATATATATATATATATATAATATATTATTATATATATATATATATATATATATATATATATAATATAATATATATATATAATATATATATATATAGTATATATATATATATATATATATATATAATATATATATATATATAATATATATATATATATATATATATATATATATATATATATATATATATATATATATATATATATATATATATATATATATAATATATATATATATGTATAGTGTGTGAGTGTGTGTGTGTGTTGGTCAGCCGGTCTGTCTGTTCTATGAGAGTCTCTTTAGATGAAAGATTATTGGAAATTATCTCTTCGTAATTGAGTTATTTGAAACCCTCGCAGTAGTTAATGGCCATAATTTGAATAATTTAAAACCATTACAAACAAAATTGTTTCAAAAAATTTTAATTATCAAAATCAATTGATGTGAAATTTAATATTTCTTTCTATTCACTGATGATATTTTTTTTAAAAAAGTTTATTATTTTATGAAAAAAATTCTTTATAATTATTAATTTTTTCTCTTTTAGGCAAAAATAATTTTAAAAAAATGAATTCTTTTAATTAGCTCTAATTTTTTTTTTTCGATATTCTATTATTATATTTATAATTTGTATCATTTTTGTAATTATTTTATTCATTAATAAGTGCTTAAAGTAATACAGTTTTATTGATTTGAAATCAATGTATCTGGATTTATTTAATTTTATATATATTATATATATATATATATATATATATATATATATATATATATATATATATATATATATATATATATATATATATATATATATATATATATATAATACTACGACTATTAATGCGATTTTTCAAGGAAGTATCGTCACAAACAACTTTGTTTCTTTTTAAGTTTTATTCTTTAATCCTAATTACACAAAACATATTAAGGGGAATAATTTTTCTTTTTATATTGTCAATTAATACAAAACACCGTGACACCTCATACCTTTTTACGTTTATTTACTTTTCTAAAATCGATGTTTTATTAATAATAATTACTAATAATGAATTAAAAGGTAATTAAATGATAGTTTTATCTCTCGAACTCGCTACACAGAATATCTCGTGGCAGCTATGTCTAATGCCGAGCTAACTCCTTCAAATGACCCGCGTTTATTCCCTTACGAAGGTATGTTACGTCACTAAAGAAGCTGGTTTCTTATTGGCTGATTTAAATACCATTCCTTATATGGCATCATAACTTTGAATATATGATCATTATTTTATAACAAAATCTTGATTAATTAATCTAGAAATATAGGATCATAACGATAATACAATCTTCATAATAAGCCATTTATAAAACAATATGTATTATGAATATGAAATAGAATACCGAAGTCATTACAGAATCTTTATTTGCTCTGGGGAGGTGGGGGCGGGAAGTTGTGTCGTCTCCATTTATGTATATATATATATATAATATATATATATATATATATATATATATATATATATATATATATATATATATATATATATATATATATATATATATATATATATTATATATAATATATATATATATTTATCTATTATTTATTAGAATTCAATATTAATAAATTTATAAATAATTTTATTAATAATTTATTTATAATTGCTTCATATTAATCTTAAGATAGATTAACTAAAAGCTATAATAAATTCTTGAATTTAGTTTTGAATTTAATCTTTAAATTTTATTTATTATTATTATTATTATTATTATTATTATTATTTATTATTTTTATTATTATTATTTTATTATTTTATTATTTTTTATTATATATTATTATTATTATTATTATTATTATTATTATTATTATTATGTTATTAATATATAATATTATTTTATGATCAAAAATAATAATTTTATTACTTTTATTATTATTATTTATTATTATTATTATATTATTATATTATTATTATTATTATTACTTTTAAAAATATTAAAACAATAAAAAAAATTATTAAATATTATTATTATTATCATTATATTATATTTTATTTTTTATTTTTTTTCATTTATTTTTATAATGTAGATATTTATATGGTGTAAATGATATACTCCAGCAGTAATATTGCATTATATTATAATATTATTATTTTAACAGTAGGTTATGTTATTATGATAATTATTATTATAACTGTAGGTTAACGCTATATTTAGAAGTATCATTAATTATTTTTCTATTTCTTAAATTAGTCTTGGAATCAATACTACAATATAAGGTTTGTTACTGTTATTATTTTTACTATCATCGCTATTATTTTCATTTTTATTATTATTATTATTTATTATTATATTATTATATTATTAAATTAATAATAATAATTATTATATTTTATATTTATTATTATTATTATTATTATTATTATTATTATTATTATTATTATTATTATATTATTATTATGATTATATTATTATTATATTATTATTATTATTATTATTATTATTATTATTAAATCTTTTTTTTTTTTTTTTTTTTTTTTTTTTTTTTTTTTTTTTTTTTTTTTTTTTTTTTTTTTTTTTTTTTTTTTTTTTGTTATTATTAATTATCATTTTAATATTTTTGTATTATTAACACTATTATTAAATTATTTATATATCATATGTTTAATATTAATATATATTACTAAAATATATTTTATTTGTTATTAAATAAAGTTAAATGTTATGTATACATTTAATTTTTGGGGATCAAAGGAAACCATTGTTTCTCCTTAGTATACCTTATTCAGAGAACTGAAAAACTACCATTTTATTTTTATTATTATTATTATTATTATTATTATTATTATTATTATTATTATTATTATTATTATTATTATTCTTGTATTTAGTAGTATATTACCTATTATTATATTGCAAATTTGTAAATGTACTCTTTTTTGGATAATACTTTTGAAATTGAAAAGTTATTATTATTATTATTATTATTATTATTATTATTATTATTATTATTATTATTATTATTATTATTATTATTATTATTATTATTATTATTATATTATTATTATTATTTATTATTATTATTATTATTATTATTATTATTATTATTATTATAATTAATATGTTTAAGTAAACTCTTCTATTAGGAAAAATGATGAAAATAAATGTTGAAAAACAATTTAAAAAAAATAAAATAAAAATCTTAAAATAATGGTAAATCTAAATGAATATCAAACATTACAAATTTAAAACATAAAATTTTAATATCATGTACAATAAAATTTGAACTAAAAGAAGTAATACTGAAAGTAGAAACTTAAAAACTTTAAAGGTAAGGCACAGAAAGTAAAAATTAAAATTTAAAAATTTTTATTGAACATTAGAGACCTTAAAAGATATCTTGAAGGAATAGATATATAAAAGATTGATAGGACTGCACCAAGATAAATATAGATATATTATTTGGTTGAGAGTTAGAGTAAAGATATATTCAAAGAGAGTGGAATATGCTTTCAAGCATTTTCTTCTGAGTTGCACATTTCCCTATTCACCCTTATATATCAAATTGTCTATTCATTAATCTATCATTCTATTTATCTTTCTAATCTATCTATCAATTTATTTATCTGCCTATGAGCCTAATGACTTTGTATATAATAAAATAAAAATATTCCCATATCAAATCAACCAGTAGATAGATTATTAGGTTGAGAGTTAGATAAAAAGATCGATAGACATATGGAGAGAATGATAGATTAATGAATAGATAAATATATAAATTGAAAGATTGGTAACAAAATATTTACCAAGATTAATAAATCAATTGATAGAAAAAATAGAGAGAATTTAAAGGTTAATGAATAGAAAGATATGTATATTGATAAGTTGATAGCCAGATATATATACAAAGTTAATAGGCTGATAGGCAGATAAATAAATCGATAAAAAGATAAAGAAAATGATAGGTTAATAAATAGACAGTTAGATATATATGAATAAATGGATAAACATGCAACTTAAAAGAAAATGCTTGAAACG
>SEYY01017322.1:2500-10000 GCA_009176605.1 Armadillidium nasatum
AAAAAGCAATTCTATAATCTACCTCTAAATCGACACCAATCTCTCTTTCCTGCTTCAGTTCATCAACAATAATTTTAAGATTTTCTTCATTTGCAACAAGGAGAAGAGGTGTTTTCGATATTGGTAATGGCTTAACAGGATCATGTTTCTTTAATAATTCTTCTGGAGGATCCCAATGTTCTAGTTCATAATGATAAGGATGAGAAAAGCTGAAAAGTAGTAGTAGTAGTAGTAGTAGTAGTAATAATAATAATAATAATAATAATAATAATAATAATAATAATAATAATAATAACCATCATGGTATGGAGCTGGTCAAAATAAATATTTTCTCCAAAGTTGGTGCAAATTCATTTGAAAAAGTGATTTCATCTTAAAATAAAAGCTTGTCATGATATATATATATATATATATATATATATATATATATATATATATATATATATATATATATATATATATATATATATATATATATATATATATATATATATATATATATATATATATATATATATATATATATATATATATATATATATATATATATATATATATATATATATATATATATATATATATATATATATATATATATATATATATATATATATATATATATATATATATATATATATATATATATATATATATATATATATATATATATATATATATATATATATATTATATATATTATATATTTATTATATTATATATTTTTTAACAAATTTTTCTGCTTAATAAAAAAAATTTACAAACATTTTGTTTTCTTGTTTGCTTAAACAGGAAAGTTAACAATCAATTAGCTTCTATGAATAAACTTTTACCTATCGCTTCAGACAAATTGGTGGGAACCAGATTCAGATACGCAATAAGTAAAATTATATATATAACTTACTATTCTCTTCCATTAGAATCAACACACAACATTATTGAGAGGGGCTTGATAGAATTTGGCTTTTCTTTAATAAGAGGAATAAATGGATCCATTGCAGAATTATTAATTTTGGGAATGAAAAACATTTGAGGCTTCTGAACATTTCTTGATGCATGCAAAACGATTTCCCTACCATTCTCTTCATTGACAGGTCCCTTTGAAAAATAATTACGTTATAATGAAATGGTTTAAAATGAAAAAAGAAAACCACACATTTATAGAATATCAAGTGAGAAACACTTACTCTTATAGTTCTTATTGTTGTATCTACAATTTCAGAAGCATCATTATTTCTATTTAGTCCACAAGCTTCATCAATAGCAGAACTCTACACACAAAAATATAAATAAAAATTTTTTTTTTTTTTTTTTTTTTTTTTTTAATATATTATATATATATATATATATATATATATATATATATATATATATATATATATATATATATATATATATATATATATATATATATATATATATATATATATATATATATATATATATATATATATATATATATATATATATATATATATATATATATATATATATATATATATATATATATATATATATATATATATATATACAAAGTTTTAGTTTAAATATTGTTTGATTCATACATCTAAAGCTAAAAAACAAAACAAAAACAAGAGCATTTGCAATTTTAATAAAACTAAGATAATTACAATTCTTTCAGTTAAGGCATCATTTCCCTCTTTAATAATTTCATATTGATCTTCTAATTTATAACCTTTGATGCTAAGTTTAATATCTTGATGTATAAAAATTTTAGAAATTCTGAAAATGAAGATAAATATTTGTAAAGATAAGAAAAAATATATAAGCAAGAATATTACTTACAGTAAATATATTCATATCCATTACCGTAAACTAAAAATATACATACAAGTTATGAAGTTGGTTGGTTACAGACAACATTGACTTATTAACTGCTGAATAGTCCGCATAATTTTGCCAACCTTGAAGTTCAGTACTATACCTCTGACACTGCTTGATAATACCCATTACATGCTGAAAGCGTTACACATATATTAACGAATGATTTTCAAGAGTTTCATGTAACACAGGATTATAAAGAAAATAAGAAAAATAAAAATAAGAGAGAAAACATTTAGAAAAAAAAAGAGTCAAACTGAGCAAATTAACTTAAGATTTCAACTTCCTGACTGACTCCACAGCCCTTATTATTATTATTATTATTATTATTATTATTATTATTATTATTATTTTTATTATTATTATTTTTTCTTTCCTTTTTATAAATGAAGTTTACAAGCTGTGATTTGCTCACTCATATTTAAATAGCAATTTTCATTTTTTTGCTCTTTTTTTTTTCACTATTAAGTTTCAAGATTAATTTTATGCATATGTATATTTATAAAAAAAGGAGGCTTATTAATGAAATAATTTGATCATATAAAAAATTTTTTTTTATATAATATATATATATATATATATATATATATATATATATATATATATATATATATATATATATATATATATATATATATATATATATATATATATATTATACCTTGGAATATTCATCAATAGTTTTTCCCTGAAGAAAATCATCTTCTGTTTGAGCCACATGATTTGCTTCATTACTACTGCCTTCAATACCTCCAGTTCTATTTTCTGCTGAGCTCATTTTTTATTCTTTTATAAATATCACTAAATGAAAAACTGGTATTCTAAGAAATAAGTACATAAAAATTGCTACATATGTAGAACAGGAATATTGTTAAACTGAAATGCAATAGCTTAAAAACTTTTTAATTTAGCTACACAAATAAAAATCTGAAAAACAAAATGAAAACACTGCTAAGTAGTTAGAAAAATAATATATATATATATATATATATATATATATATATATATATATATATATATATATATATATATAATATATATATATATATATTATATATATTATATATATATTTTTTTTTTAAACCGATAGTATCAAGAGCAATTTGATATTTTTAAATATCAAATTTTTTTATATATCGGTATCCCTAATTTAAGTTTTAATTTTTAATTACCCAGTACAGCGTAAAAGTAATAAAATTTGGCTGATTAAATAAGAAACTGAAATATAAGCCCAAATTTGATTTTTAAGAAAATGACAAAGCGCAAATTGGTAAACATTATTTTCAAAAAACTGCAAAAGCTCAAATTTGCACTTTTAAAAAAGTTGTTGAGCGCAAAATGTAAAAGCGCACATTTTCAAAATTTCACACAAATTGCACTTTCATTTGCGCTTATGCCCACCTCTGATATTTATATATATAATATATATATATATATATATATATATATATATATATATATATATATATATATATATATATATATATATATATATATATATATATATATATATAGACTTAGACTTTCTAACCACTTTTAACCTCTCACCGTAGTGAGGACAATCGGGAGAAGCAGAGTTATTTGTGTTTTCCCGACCAGTGGGGTCACCTAATGCTGGTGATATGATGTACAGTTATCTGGGGTGATAGTAACCCTTGCCACAGTCTTACAGATCTAGATCACTCAGCTATCCGTGGACGTAGTGAGATTCTATACTTTGAAGACTTACTGTACAAGTGGCAGATAGAGGATAGTGTTTGTATGTAATTATAGGTTGTATTTGTATGTGTTGGCTGTGTTTGTAGTGATGTGTGGGTATTGAGATCAGTGTATTAATACACTTTTGCCGTAAACTGTAATTAATTACAGAAGACCTCCTACGAGCGGCGATTTTTAATGTCCGATCTTGGTTAGTGGGCGGAGCAGAGTCTTCGTTTTACCGAGATTCGAACTGCCTGCCCTAAAGCGTGGAAATTCTCCGCTTTATCCACTGAGCTAACCTATATATATATATATATATATATATATATATATATATATATATATATATATATATATATATATATATATATATATATATATATATAGGCTTAGGTGTAGATTTTTTCTGAGTTTCGATATTTTTTATATCGTTTTTTATTTTAATCGATAATTTCTTACCTAATGAGTTTCAGTTACCTTGACTGTTCAAGATATGTGTAATTTGTTCTTTTCAGTTCAGATACCTTAAATTTAGGTTATGTTATAAACTATAAGTACATTAAAATTATTATTATTTAGGTTAAATTACGGCATCTTCGGCAGTTCAGGTTATGATAAGTCGAATTAGGTTCTGTTAGAAAAGTAAATAATAATAATTGTGTGTATGTCTAGTGTAATAGTACCTCTGGCAACTTTCTTGTTTACGTTAGGCTTCTCCGATATTTTCGATTTTCGATATTTTTTAACAATCGAAACTCAGAAACAATCTACACCTTTACCATATATATATATATATATATATATATATATATATATATATATATATATATATATATATATATATATATATATATATATATATATAGGCTTAGGTTAAGAATCTTTCTGACCTTATATATCGATATTTTGATGGCAGTAAGCCTCATCTCGCGGCCACACTCTTTTATAGGTTAGGCCTCTATTTTTGGCAACTTCGGTAGTTCAGGTTATGATAAGTCGAACAAAGTTCTCTAGAAAACTAATGTGAGTATGTCTGGTGTAATATGGCAGTAGCCCTCACCTCGTGGCAACGCTTTTGAATAAGTTCGATATATCGATATTTTCCAAATATCGAAGGTCAGAAAGATTCTTAACCTTTACCATATATATATATATATATATATATATATATATATATATATATATATAATATATATATATATATATATATATATATATATATATATATATATATATATATATATCACTTTTTTTTTAATTAACTTTTTTCCTCCAAAATAGCTAAAAAAATTTGCTTGCAATTTCCATACCTACTCTCCTGTTTGCAATCTCTTAAGTGTCCCTACGCAAGTTCCAGTCGAACTCGCAAGGCGTATATATTTGTTGTTAGTTTCAGCAACCTGGTCTCGTACGAAAAAATCCACTAGTGAACACTACAATCACCCTCATTTTTTTTTGTTTTTTTCAACATACATTACATTTCCAGTTTATATTTTGAATAATAACTAAATGGCAAGTAAGAGATGTAAAAGGCATGTTAACCAATATGACTACTGGAACAGTCTTGAAAGGCCTTGATTTTACTGTTCTACATTGCTTTACAATATATGCTTTAACATAAAATACATGCCTAAACTATTATTAATAGGCTTAAATTAAAATACGTAACCTAGGCAACCAACAATTTTCTTTTCTTTAAATTAACTATTTAGATATTGGCTTATTTGAACTAACAAAAAAAAAAAAAAAAAAAAAAAAAAAAAAGGCACGTTTGTGTTGTTAACTACGTTTATTATTACTATTTACTCAGTCTGTGCTATTCATAGACTTTAACTACTGCTATTTACCACCCTTTAAAAACAATGATTTTTGAAAACTATTTAGCCTAGTCTACTATCATAATTGTTTAGCCAATGTTGCCAACTCTTTAAGATAAAATAATGATATATCAGTAAAAATAATGCTAAAATTCTGCTAAAATGGGGAAAAATATGCCAAATACTTACATTTATAAATATTTTGTGATAGAATAATTAATTGTATGATTAAGGAAAATATTCATAGCTTTCTTGTGATCAAGATAGAGGTATATATTGGAAATAAATATAATTAATAGAATTCTTTGTTACTGTTGCACCACTATGGACTCGTCTAACAAAAGGCTAAATTTCGATCCCATTTTCTGTACTAGAAGTTAAAACTTTAAAATAAGGCGATAACAAATTTTAAATAATTATTGCAATTTTGCATATTAAATTAGATTCATCCTTACTTTGGAGATATAATTGCTTTAAATATTAATTTTGTACAAGTTCAACTGATTGCAATTGCTACATGATGAATTAGCAACAAGTAAACTTTATTAAGATAATTTCCATTGATGAAATGAAAATGAAGTCATTTTTTGCGACATAAAATGAAAACAGAGTAGAATATTTTATCAATAAGAATATAGGTCCAAGTATTTAAAATGAACTGTGTTTTGACTAAGTTTCAACCCGATCAGTTTAGATTTATTTTCAAGGACAAATAATTTAATTAATATATAATACTTATTTAAAATTAGTCTCTGGCTACTTAAACACATGAACAAAGTTTCCAATAAAGGATATTTTTTGTTTTGTTTTATGACTTATTTGTCTTTTCTTCTGAATCGCATTTTTTTTAAAAAATGAAAATTTTTGTTATACGTTGTAGAATATTCCAGAGAACCTCTGGAATACTCTACAATAAAATCATAATTGGGTATTTCTCCCTCACTTATTTAAAATCCCATAAGCCAATAACAATTATCGTTTTCTACTAAGCCAGGCAGTGGAAGGAAACCCACTGAATTTTCTCTTTTTAAAATACAAACTCAAAGAAACATCAATCTAAGAATATTTCTGCTATTTTTATATTTGAGAAACCTGTGTATATTTTAAATGCAAAAAATAAAAAAAATAAAACGAAATCCAGAAGCTCACAAACACACTGGGGTATGTGGTCTCAGTAAGGATTTCAGTCATCCTTTTGTGGATTATATATATATATATATATATATATATATATATATATATATATATATATATATATATATATATATATATATATATATATATATATATATATATATATATATATATATATATATATATATATATATATACAGAGATGAGCAATATTTTGATTTTAAAATCACAAAATTCTATCTGATTTTGATTTAAAATAGCAAAATTCTAAATGATATCAATTTTGAAACTACATCAAAATCACTAAAATCATGGTAGGTGGGTAACCCTCCTTATTTATGGTAACATTGACTTATATTAACTATATATATATATATATATATATATATATATATATATATATATATATATATATATATATATATATATATATATATATATATATAATATATATATTATATATATATATATATATATATATATATATATAAGTAATAAATAATAAAAAAAAAAATGCGATTCAAAAAGTTTACGTAAAAATAAAATTTGAAACCTAGACCCGAAAATTTTTATCTTGTTTGTCGAGTTCGTTTCATGCTCAACAGATGGCACGACTTCATTTACGAGAAATATCAGGTTAGTAATATCAAATGTTTTCAGTGTATAAAAACATAAAAATAATAATTTTTTTTTTTTTTATTACTGAAACGTACGAGCTGAAAATTTCAGTGTATGTAGCTTTTTTCCCCGGTGTAAAAGTACATTTCTAGCGTTTTCCCGAGTCTATAGTGGTTTAAAAAATTTTTGGGGGAAATTTGATCCTTTTCCAAATAAATGTTGGAACCAAACCACTAGTTGGAATGACCTGAAATCTAGACCCTATATTTAGAATTCTGTTGGCTACAAAAGCTTTTAACAGAGTTTTACTCTCTGCGTTTTAGGAAAAATGTTACAATAAGCCCAAAACTGACCAATCGCCAAATTATTTATTTTTTTTAAATCCACCTTT
>SEYY01017322.1:25000-29830 GCA_009176605.1 Armadillidium nasatum
AAAAGTTTAAAACTTGAAGGACAAAAAAATGTATATAATTTTGCAATTTGCTATCGTTTTTGGGATACTGAAGGTTTTATCTTAAACTATACGATTATTTTGCTCTAATTTTATTTGCCTTACTTTTAATTGCAGTTTTAAACTATAGTGATGGGTCGATATTAGTAAGTTTGAAGGTGAGTATGAAATTGAAAATTATATTTTAAATGTTTTCATTAATAAATTTTAAGTTTTATAATGGATTAAATTATATTTCTTTTTTCATATCTGTAAATGCATGTAATTTTTAATATGTAAGTATAACATAGGGTGTTCCACTCTCTCTCGGGCCCAAATATACGCTTATAGATATCAAAGTACTGGTCATTAGTTAATAAAATTTGCTATGAATAATGAGAAGAGAGATATAATCATAAGAGGTGCACCACTTGCGACTCATTCAATGTCAACATGTTTGAAATTGAGTCCTCCTTTGAATATCGTGTCTTTCCAAGGGACTTTGGCGGCAACCTTTCGTACAATGGAAGAGAGTGCAGGTATGCTATGACGCTAATGATAATCACTTCCAACACTTAAATTTGAGCACGACCCTCCCACACTAAAGTTTGCTCGTGACAAATTTTAACTTTTGACAAGTACTTTGATATTTATAAGCGCATATCTGGGGCCGAGAGCAAGTGGGACACCTTGTATTATCTTCGGAACATTGATTTTAAAATTTTTAATATGTGAGTAAATCGACAGGCCTGAAAATTTCCAGAACTTTAAATTTAGAGCTCTTAAATTGCGATGCATAAACAATATTTTTTCCAATTTCTGAGATAATACGGTTTCATCTTGGAGAGTATATGTGACTCCCATTACTAAACAGACTCGTTCTCAATAAAAGAGGTAGACCAGTGATATTTATAAGCCAATGTATGTAAATTAATCGGCAGAAAAATGCGACAATTGAGAAAAAATATAGGATGCAGAAATAAGGTGTTCGGGCGAACCTAGAATTGGAAAGAGTAACAGTATAAGGAGAAAGATTAGAAGTTTAAAAAAAAAAAGGTCTAGAATGTTGGGTTCATCCCCAAGGAGACGAGTAGGGAGTTACAACCTCTACTCAAGGTCAATTTGGGCTGAAAACGGAAGGCAAGTTCGCAGAACCATAGAACATTATTAAATGCTATTTGTTTGAAGCCAGATATAGCCTCTCAAACTTAATTTTTGAAATTTTGTCAAAAATGGATCATTTTTGAGAGGCTATTTCTCGAAACCAACGAATAGCATTGAATAAGGTATAGAGATGAATTTGTAGCCCCATCCTCCTTTATAAATCCTCCAAAATGAGAAATGTAGTTTTTTTTTGTTTTGTCTGAAAAGGTGGATTTAAAAAAAATAAATAAATTTGGCGATTGGTCAGTTTTGGGCTTATTGTAACATTTTTCCTAAAACGCAGAGAGTAAAACTCTGTTAAAAGCTTTTGTAGCCAACAGAATTCTAAATATAGGGTCTAGATTTCAGGTCATTCCAACTAGTGGTTTGGTTCCAACATTTATTTGGAAAAGGATCAAATTTCCCCCAAAAATTTTTTAAACCACTATAGACTCGGGAAAACGCTAGAAATGTACTTTTACACCGGGGAAAAAAGCTACATACACTGAAATTTTCAGCTCGTACGTTTCAGTAATAAAAAAAAAAAAAATTATTATTATTTTATGTTTTTATACACTGAAAACATTTGATATTACTAACCTGATATTTCTCGTAAATGAAGTCGTGCCATCTGTTGAGCATGAAACGAACTCGACAAACAAGATAAAAATTTTCGGGTCTAGGTTTCAAATTTTATTTTTACGTAAACTTTTTGAATCGCATTTTTGTTTTTTATTATTTATTACTTTTATTTTAATTATATTATATATATATATATATATATATATATATATAATATATATATATATATATATATATATATATATATATATATATATATATATATATATATATATATATATATATCTTATAATATTAATAAGTCAATGTTACCATAAATAAGGAGGGTTACCACCTACCATGATTTTAGTGATTTTGATGTAGTTTCAAAATTGATATCATTTAGAATTTTGCTATTTTAATCAAAATCAGATAGAATTTTGTGATTTTAAAATCAAAAATATTGCTCATCTCTGTATATATATATATATATATATATATATATATATAATATATATATATATATATATATATATATATATATATATATATATATATATATATATATATATATATATATATATATATATATATATATATATATATATATAATACAAAAGGATGACTGAAATCCTTACTGAGACCACATACCCCAGTGTGTTTGTGAGCTTCTGGATTTCGTTTTATTTTTTTTTTATTTTTTGCATTTAAAATATACACAGGTTTCTCAAATATAAAAATAGCAGAAATATTCTTAGATTGATGTTTCTTTGAGTTTGTATTTTAAAAAGAGAAAATTCAGTGGGTTTCCTTCCACTGCCTGGCTTAGTAGAAAACGATAATTGTTATTGGCTTATGGGATTTTAAATAAGTGAGGGAGAAATACCCAATTATGATTTTATTGTAGAGTATTCCAGAGGTTCTCTGGAATATTCTACAACGTATAACAAAATTTTCATTTTTTAAAAAAAATGCGATTCAGAAGAAAAGACAAATAAGTCATAAAACAAAACAAAAAATATCCTTTATTGGAAACTTTGTTCATGTGTTTAAGTAGCCAGAGACTAATTTTAAATAAGTATTATATATTAATTAAATTATTTGTCCTTGAAAATAAATCTAAACTGATCGGGTTGAAACTTAGTCAAAACACAGTTCATTTTAAATACTTGGACCTATATTCTTATTGATAAAATATTCTACTCTGTTTTCATTTTATGTCGCAAAAAATGACTTCATTTTCATTTCATCAATGGAAATTATCTTAATAAAGTTTACTTGTTGCTAATTCATCATGTAGCAATTGCAATCAGTTGAACTTGTACAAAATTAATATTTAAAGCAATTATATCTCCAAAGTAAGGATGAATCTAATTTAATATGCAAAATTGCAATAATTATTTAAAATTTGTTATCGCCTTATTTTAAAGTTTTAACTTCTAGTACAGAAAATGGGATCGAAATTTAGCCTTTTGTTAGACGAGTCCATAGTGGTGCAACAGTAACAAAGAATTCTATTAATTATTTTATTTTCCAATATATACCTCTATCTTGATCACAAGAAAGCTATGAATATTTTCCTTAATCATACAATTAATTATTTCTATCACAAAATATTTATAAATGTAAGTATTTGGCATATTTTTCCCCATTTTAGCAGAATTTTAGCATTATTTTTACTGATATATCATTATTTTATCTTAAAGAGTTGGCAACATTGGCTAAACAATTATGATAGTAGACTAGGCTAAATAGTTTTCAAAAATCATTGTTTTTAAAGGGTGGTAAATAGCAGTAGTTAAAGTCTATGAATAGCACAGACTGAGTAAATAGTAATAATAAACGTAGTTAACAACACAAACGTGCCTTTTTTTTTTTTTTTTTTTTTTTTTGTTAGTTCAAATAAGCCAATATCTAAATAGTTAATTTAAAGAAAAGAAAATTGTTGGTTGCCTAGGTTACGTATTTTAATTTAAGCCTATTAATAATAGTTTAGGCATGTATTTTATGTTAAAGCATATATTGTAAAGCAATGTAGAACAGTAAAATCAAGGCCTTTCAAGACTGTTCCAGTAGTCATATTGGTTAACATGCCTTTTACATCTCTTACTTGCCATTTAGTTATTATTCAAAATATAAACTGGAAATGTAATGTATGTTGAAAAAAACAAAAAAAAATGAGGGTGATTGTAGTGTTCACTAGTGGATTTTTTCGTACGAGACCAGGTTGCTGAAACTAACAACAAATATATACGCCTTGCGAGTTCGACTGGAACTTGCGTAGGGACACTTAAGAGATTGCAACAGGAGAGTAGGTATGGAAATTGCAAGCAAATTTTTTTAGCTATTTTGGAGGAAAAAAGTTAATTAAAAAAAAGTGATATATATATATATATAATATATATATATATATATATATATATATATATATATAATATATATATATAATATATATATATATATATATATATATATATATATATGGTTAAAGGTTAAGAATCTTTCTGACCTTCGATATTTGGAAAATATCGATATATCGCCCTAACCTATGCAAGAGCGTTGCCAAGAGGTTAGGCATACTGCCATATTACACCATACATACTCACATTAGTTTTTTAGCGAACTTCGTTCGACTTATCATAACCTGAACTACCCAAATTGCCGAAAATAGAGACGTAACCTATACAAGAGGGTGGCCGCGAGATGAGGCTTACTGCCATCAAAATATCGATATATAAGGTCAGAAAGATTCTTAACCTAAGCTATATATATATATATATATATATATATTATATATATATATATATATATATATATATATATATATATATATATATATATATGGTAAAGGTGTAGATTGTTTCTGAGTTTCGATTGTTAAAAAATATCGAAAATCGAAAATATCGGAGAAGCCTAACGTAAACAAGAAAGTTGCCAGAGGTACTATTACACTAGACATACACAAATTATTATTACTTTCTTTTCTAACAGAACCTAATTCGACTTATCATAACCTGAACTACCGAAGATGCCGTAATTTAACCTAAATAATAATAATTTTAATGTACTTATAGTTTATAACATAACCTAAATTTAAGGTATCTGAACTGAAAAGAACAAATTACACAT
>SEYY01017324.1:7500-15672 GCA_009176605.1 Armadillidium nasatum
GCATTATTAAATGCTATTGTTTGAAGCGAGATATAGCCTCTCAAACTTTGGAATTTTTGAAATTGGCCAAAAATGACCTTTTTTTGAAGGCTATATCTCAAAAGCCAACGATCTCATCGAATAAAGTTAGAGAGGATTTGTAGCCCCATCCCTCCTTATACACACAAAAATAGGAAATGTTATAGTTGTATTTTTTTAAAAAAAGTTTGTCTGAAAAAGGTATATTTTTTTGTTCAAAGATTTTTTTTCTAAGTTGGTCTTTGGCTTATAAATTTTTTCTATAACTCTGGGAAGAAAATCTATGTAACAGGCTTTTGTAGCCCATTTATTTTTTAATAAATAGTCCAACTTTCAGCTTATTCTAAAAAGTGGTTTGGCCCCGCCATTCTATTGAAAAAGGGCAAAATTTCCACAAAAAAGAAAAATAAAAAAAAATACTTTTAACCATAATAGACTCGGAAAAACGCTAGAAACTGGCTTTTCTTACCGGTAAAAAAATCTATATACAGCTGAAAGGTTTCAGCAGAGTCGGCTAAAATAAAAAAATAAAAATAAAAATTTGTATAAATTTGCGACAGTTTTAACCCCGGCCGGCACTCCCCGGTTTTCCCTGAATTTTTAGCCGGGGGCCGTTTGGCCGGGGGCGGGGTCAGTAAAAATGGCCGGGGTTGCCGGCCGGGGGCCGGGCCGGGGCCCGGGGCGTCGTATTCATATATATATATATATATATTATATATATATATATATATTATATATATAATATAATATTATGCTAACTATATATATATATATATATATATATATATATATTTATATATATATATATATATATATATATATATATATATTATATATATATATATACAATTAATGTTTTTTGTTGCTTAATGTCGTACAAGTTCCTTAATATAATTTCATGAAACGTTTTTAAAAATGGAGAATTGATAGAGAGAGAAAGAAAAGTTCTTAGAAGTCCTCTTCAGCACTGACGAATGTTGGTGTGTTCTGCATCTTACTTAAACCAAGTGAAACGAAGCTAGGAATTCTTCAACTTTATGGATGCCAGATATGAAACGTAAAGAAACTGGATAATGTTTCCCAAAGCCAGGATCAGATTATGATAATGTGGATTATGATCAGGGTTAACAATAATGATAAAAAGAATCAAATTCTGATATTGGTGAGGTTAATAAGGTTCATGGAAAACATTAAAGGGCGAGCCAAGCAAATAACCCCAAGGTTATTTGAATTGATTAGGAAAACAGCTATTTTTATAATGTTCCTTCTAACTCCCTATACTTATTCAGTTACTTGGAACGAGCTTAACGAAAATATTATTATTATTATTCTATTATTACTATTATCATTATTTAATTGCTTTATTATTAAATTATTATTTTTTATTATTGTAATTAATATAAACACAACGATATTTTTTCCTCCTATTGAATATAACGTGGTTTATAGTATATGTAATAATAATTTAATTATATATATATATATAGTATATATATATCTATATATATGATAAGTATATATATATATATAATTGTGTTAACACAAAAAAAAATTGAAATATGAATACTTTCTTAAAACTCTTTCAAAATGTTTGTAGGCAAAAAACTATAAAGGAAGGTTTGCATTTCTTTTGCAAACCATTTTGTCAGAAAAGAAACGCTATCGCTGAAATTGTGCATACACAATTCTCTCGTCCGTTATATTAAAGCATCCGTATGCAAATTTTTTGCAAACCACATACACTATTTTCTTCATTTTGAATAACTAATCATGTTATGAAGTTTTTTAACATTAAATAGCACTTCATTATAGTGTTGTTATAATAAAATGAAATTTATTAAATATTTAAAGTATTAAAAAAATTAAGAAACTTATATATTATATATATATATATATTATATATATAATATATATATATATAATATATATAAATATATATATAAATATATATATAAATAATATATATATATACAATTATAGTATATAATTCTATATATAGATATATATATATATATATATATATATATATATTAATATATATATAATATACCATAACAGTTGTACATTAGCTAGTTGTATATAATGAGTTGCACAAACCTGCAACCAGGTCACGAGGAGCGCCACTGATAATAATATATATATATATATATATATAGTATATATATATATGAACTATATAATATATATATTATATATATATATATATATAATATAATATATATATATTTTTTTTTTTTTTTTTTTTTAGCATTTCTAATGTTTTATATATTAATAAAATATATATATTATATATATATATATATATATAATAATATAAATATACATAATGTATATATATATAATATATAGTATATATAATAATATATATATATATATATAATAATATAGTGATTATCATGTATATTATTTAAGCACGTATTTCGAATTTTTAGACTGCATATGCCTGCGTGTTAATTTTTTGAATTAGGTCAAATCAGCTTTGAATGAAAACCCTTGAGTTTTTAGGTATTAGTAATATTAATTCGAAAAGAAATATAACGAATTACAAAGGGATCGGGATTGCATCATTACATTCATAATATATATATATATTATATATATATATTATATATATAGTATAATATATAATATATATAGTATATATATATATGTGTCCGTGTATGTAATGAAATATAGAAATAGGAATACGGAAATCCTTTTTTATTCATAACTAATGAAATCTTTTAGCAAAGGAAGAAAATATTCTGATAGAAAAAAACGAGAGAAATAATAAATGAGAAAAAAAGAAATAAAGGAAAGATAGAAAGAAATGGAAAGAGAGAGAGAGAAGAGAGAGAGAGAGAGAGAGAGAGAGAGAGAGAGAGAGAGAGAGAGAAACATCAATAAAAACGCTTCCTAAAATCTCTGCATTTACCTCCTCAAAGTGTAAAATATAATATCATAATTCACAAAACCTCATTGAATGTCAGTTAACCTCTGTATTGATCCTTCTTGGATCCATCACTCTGAAAATGACATTGAAAAGCCATATTATGAAGGCATCATGCGATGCAATTTTCTTTATGAAAACCAAGACTACAGGGTGGCTCAAAATATCTTAATATTTAAGGTTTATTTATTCAAAAAATTGAAAGACTCACTTGGTTAGGTATTACATTATTATTATTATTATTATTATTATTATTATTATTATTATTATTATTATTATTATTATTATTATTATTATTATTATTATTATTATTATTATTATTTATTATTCTTATTATTATTATTATTATTTATTATTATTAAATTAGAATTATAATATTATATTTATTATTAAAATATAATTATGGAAAATATGTAATATATTATATATATATTATATATATATATATATATATATATATATATATATATATATATATATATATAAATACATTCCCAATTATGTAATAAAGAAAATATATTATTCTCATATACACATGAATCTTATGTTCTATTTAGAAGCAAATTAACTATCTTCTTGGTAATTACTGAAGCTTTGTTTTACTGTTGAGTAAACTAGACATATTGATGATAATATTCTTAAATCACTCTTGTTTATATATAAAAAAATCAAGTTTATCAAGATTAATTACATTTTTAATCTGCTTATCTTATAAGGAAAAATATAAAATTATACATAACAAGACCTGGAGTTTCTTATCTACCTTTTAAAGTATTTTCATTACAGACACCGAAATTTAATATTATATCATCACATGTAGCATGTAAGATATGTACACTATTCTTAATAATACAAGTTTTATGACACTTAAACCCTTCTTGTTTTAATCTGAATTTCAGTATTGCAATCTCATCTGTTGACAAATAGGAATGAGTTTGTGAACTTTTTTACTCACAATAAGTAGTTACTACAAGCACTTAAACCTAACCTAACCTAACCTAAAATTTTTATCACGCATGAAAAACTATATATATATATATATGTAATGATATTGAATCAAAAGGGGAAAATTTGAATAACCGTTCTGTTAACATGCTTCTAACCTAGGTTTCCTTGACGAAATACTTAAAAGCCTAAGGATGCGATAATGACGTGTTATTCTTTTATATTACCAATTCAGACTTAGTATCAAGCTTGCCTTTAAGCGTACAATAATTTTAAGAATATTTCGATCAGAATTCAAAATTATTCATCTTCCATCGGAACAGAAGAAGAAACTGTATTATAAGAAATAAAAATTAGAAATAAAAATAATAAAAATTGTTGTCTTTCTTCACAAAATCTTAGTTTTAATTCTTATTATTATTCTTATTATTATTGGCAATGAACATACTTCTGTGATTCTTTTTCCTTCCTTTCCAACTGAAGATACCTTGACCTTTCAGATTTAAATGTATCCAAAGTAATTTGTAAAGTTATATCTTTATAGTGAGTTACAAAATCTTGCGAATAACTTTTTTTCTGATTCATTCTCGATATGTTGAAACTTTATATGATGGTTATTATACCTCTTCGAAAACAAAAGAATTCTGGATTCTTTCTTCATGTATTAGCATAATCATTAAATTTCTCCATTCTCTATATGTATGTATGTCAATTTTAATTCTCCTTTTATTATTGCTAAAATAAAGGAACTTCTCTGCTCTTCTGAACATTCTAACCCCTTTTTTTTTAAATTTGAGACTCTTAATTCTATACAGTCGTATCATGTCTCTTTGCAAATACGTTCTCCCCTATCATCAATATCTAAAATCTTTCACGAATCCTACCTGTAGGATTATTATACTGTTTCATTATTTTGTCTTAAGTAGTACTAAAAATCTATATTTTCAGAGTATCTTGGCTCATAACTTGGCTTAGACAGTAATAATCACCTTTTATTCAAGTTTTCACCAACTTTCACGCTTTTATAACAGTATTTACAAAAAAAAAATACAATTAAAACAAATAAACTCTTTTTGTAGGTGCTGCCAGAAGTCGGTTGTAAAGCTTAATCAAGAATGTAAGACTTCACTGAAAAACTGAACTCGCGTAAAAGTTCCTCTCTGAACTCTTTCCAGAGATTAAATTTATGGTTTTATGGTTATCTTGATTTTCATCAAAAGGAATTACCTCTTGGAGCAGTAAAGAATCTTTTAAACTTCGTTCCGTAATTCCTTATTCTTATTGCATGTTGTTAAAATTGTTTCTGAATGGAGAAAGGAATTTTTTTTTTTTTGACAAGTTATAAAGCAAATTCATTTTAAGTCGATAAGTCGATGTTCAAGTTATACATGCAGCTCATACTTGGTTTGTTTCTCTCTCTCTCTCTCTCTCTCTCTCTATATAAGATAATATTATATATTTCTTTTATATTATAATATATATATGATACATATATATATAAGAATTATAGGAGAGAGATTAGAGAAGAGAGAGGAGAATGAGGAAGAAATACACTAAACACGAAAGCACACAACAACAAAGTCGTTCCTTCGTGTAGAACTCAATTTGTGAATCTTACATGTGAAAACCAATACCATTATAAAAAGGAAAAAAAAAAAAAAAAAAAGAAAAAGAAAAAAAAATGCATATTTTTTTCCAAATTGTAAAAACTAACTTTACTTGCGAAAATATAATTTTATAAGGTGATGAACTCCAAAATATAACTTACAAATTAGTTCTGTTTAGAGTACCAGTTTTTAATTTATATAAAATTAAATTGTTATATTAGAGTAGTTTAATATTACATCAAACCTTGCGTTATTGAGCTGTTAGAAAATATGTTGAAGAGAGGCCATAGCATTACTGTAAGAACCATAAGAGTCTCAACGTTCATATCACAAATCTCTTAAGTATGTCCAGACGAAAGCTTTAGAGTGAGGAAAGTAAAATTCAGAAGAAAAAGCAGATTATGGCAAAGAATTCCACAAAACGGAGATGGCTGGAGCAAGCTTTTGGATGCAGATATCCACTAAAAATATTCACACACCACCAATAGTTCTGTGAAGACTACGCAAAGATGGTGTAATATTAGAGGTTGAATACCCTAGAATCTGTAGCTCTTGTGCATATAGAATAGCGTGTCAAAATTTATATTTGGATAGATGCCAAATATGATATAAAATTAATATTCGAGCGACAAAGTATGAAGGGCTTAGAAGAAATGGTTTAATAAGTCGATGGTTGCAAGTATAGTTTGTTTATGATTTATCATTTTGATCTTAGATTCGTAAGAATAAAGATATATTTTCTCTGTTTAAAGATTTCTTGCAATTCAGATAATTAGAATTTTATATTCCATACCGACAATTCTATAAAACCTTCTCTATTTTGACAATCGTTGAGTTAATTCTTAGAAATTATTGTTCAAGTAACCTATTAGCTGAAAATTTTCGTCGAATTCAAATTTTAAGGTGCTTTTACATTTGTCTGAGGATATCCTTCAGCTGTTTAGTTGCCTGCTGAAAAAAAAATTTCTTGGCTATTTCGTCAACTATGAGAGATCACGTAGAGTAATATATAAACAATTATTTTAATAATTCTTAACTGGAATATTAGCATGTGAAGCTTTGATGAAAAACAATTTTGTCAAAAAAAAATTATTACGAATGTTAATATTTTCGTGTATATATTTATATAAACGATTTTGCCCAGCCTTTATAAGAGTCTGGTAATAAAACACTAAATTCGATTAATAGGGAGTTTCCTTTTATTTTCCTATTATCTATGAAAATAAAATTGAAAGGTCTAAACTTGTCATTTGATTCTAGCCCGTTTTCTAAAGCCTTAGTAAGTTGTGATAAGCTAATCGTAACAAAAGATAGATAATTAATGTCACGTAACAAAATTAAGGGTTCTAACAAATTATAAATTAGGGGAAAAATTATTGGTCTCAGTCTTGAAACAAAAACTATCCAAAGAATGGATTGAACAAAAGGCTCCACAAATAGGTGAACAGTAATTAATCTATACAAGGGCAGGTAAGTTAAGTAAGCTAACTCTTGAACCTGAACAGAACTCCCAAGTGCTTAATAGTATCCCTTTCAACCATTATGATGCTGGGCTTCCAAGAATATCTTGTTCATGTTGATACCAACAATGTTTATATTCTCAACATATATGATGATAAGGCTTACGGGGATAGAAAACTGGAAGGTATATTTGAGAGGAAGAAATACAGAAGCTAAGTGATTAAAGAATTGAAATTCACTATTTTAAGGCTGTATTATTGTGAAATTGAATCCAATATTTGAAGAAGAGTGGAAGGATGAGGAATTAAGTCATCGTATCTAGAATCAGTAGAGTTAGAGGAGCAGCAGAGATTGTTGTTAATGAAAATTAGTAATAGAGTAAAGGTAAAAATGAGCCTTGAAGAAAATAACAATTGACAAGGAAGTAAGAACCAAAAACTTCCGATAGTAAACTATGAGGAAAAATAGACATGTAAAAGAAAGAAGCTGGATCAAAAGGAAATTAGATAGCAGTGATGCATGCAATACCCAATCAAAAGCCTTGAATATGTCAAGCATCACCGTGAAAAGCTCTTCATTGCCCTAAGGGCAGATATCAAAGATCGCTGACGTATAAATGTATACCCCAATTGACCTTGAACGTCCACAACCCTTCTGATAATTGAAGAGGAGTGAATATGAAATTCTAAATGATCTAGGATAAGACATCTAAGAAGAGATTTAATGATCTTAGACAAAATACTAATAAGAGCAATAGGATGATATAAGCTTCAGAACGGGTACCGTTTGTGGAAACAGACTAAACTGCCGTACAGAAGAATGGTATTATTGTTAAAGTACAATGAATAAAGTTGAACAAAGAATGGTGTCATTCATGAGAGTACTCCCCCTAACCACAGGGAGGAATACCATTCTAGCAGCTTATCTCCTAATGATTACCTATGATAGCATTTCATGCATCAAATAGTATAAAATCAAAGGTAAAACATAAGACAACTCAGAGGCATAAATCAACGGGTATTTAAGAATTTGTTAATACTATCCGGCATATATCTAAATTCCCTTATTATTCATTGCTTCAGATCGTTAACGATTTGTCTCCATTCTCCATCAATTAGTAGAGAAAGTATTATTTATTGCTTCAGATCGTTAAGAATGCATTCAACGATTTGTCTCCATTCTCCATCAATCAGTATAGTTAATATATGTGGA
>SEYY01017325.1:0-10000 GCA_009176605.1 Armadillidium nasatum
ATATATATATATATATATATATATATATATATATATATATATATATATATATATATATATATATATATATATATATATATATATATATATATATATATATATATATATATGATATCAATTGGGAATAGAAGAATTTTTCCAATAATTTCTTGTCCTCAGTTTTGAAGGGTTTTTTTTTTTTTTTTTTTTTTTTTTTTTTTTTTTTATTCATAAAATTTCTAAATTTAAATCTGTAGATTTAATCTGAAATCGGATGTACTTTTAAGTAGACTCATGTCTTATATTATTAATTAAACATTTTGTCAATGAACGTGTCAATCTGTAATCATCACAATCTACTCAAAATTCCTTCATCATTCTGCTTGGTAAAGTTTTAGCAAATATTAATTGTATCCTCTATCCAACAAAAGTGTCACTAAAAGAATCTAAAAATCACTAAAAGTAGCTAAAAATCACTAAAAGAAGTTAAAAATTAGGATAAAATATCTAAATGAAGGGAATAACAAAGAGGCTTCACAATAATATAACCTAATAAATAAAAATATAAAATTTACCTATACATAAAAAACACCAAATCTAAAATAAAAAATAAAAACGGTAAAGACTTTCTCAATAAATGTCTCCAATAGACGTAATCTATAAAAAATCTTGATGAAAGAATATTACAGTCTTACAATCTCTTTTCTAATTTGATTTACGATTTATTCTGTACTTAAAAATCAATAAATAAACTTAATGACACATTTAGTGCTGAAACATAAATTCAAACTTGATTCGTGCAAAACATCAGTGAAATGTCACATAGATCTTTGAAAGTTTAAAAACTTATTTTTAACTAGGCGTGAAAATTGATTAAATATTTCCTGTATAGAGAAGTTACAAAGATTGTATCAAACCTCTTCGGAAACACATTCTCTTTCCTGTTAGAAGCATCACAGTTAGAATATATATATATATATATATATATATATATATATATATATATATATATATATATATATATATATATATATATATATATATATATATATATATATATATATATATATATATATATATATATATATATATATATACTTATCAAGGTTCAGGTCTCTCGTATGTAAATGCAAAATTATTAGACCTTTCAGATGAAAATTTGCATTGCAAAACAAGAGGTACTCAGTTCATAAAAAGCTTTCAGGCGTCGCAACCTTTTTAGAAAAGAGAGAAAAGTTTGCAGAAAGAGGTATATATATATATATATATATATATATATATATATATATATATATATATATATATATATATATATATATATATATATATATATATATATATATATATATATATATATATATATATATATATATACTATATATATATATATATATATATATATATATATATATATATATATATATATATATATATATACTATATATATATATATATATATATATATATATACATTTAAATTCATAGCAGGGTTTAATTTTACCATTTTTATAATTTGTTTCTAAAAAATATATTGATTTTAACTTCGCTTTTTCCACTTTTATCTTTTCTTTTGTTTCCCCTTTCGGCTCCACATTTATTTTTCCATTTTGAGGAAGCTTCTCGCCAAGCTATTTCCATTTCAGATGCTCCCTCCTCCCGTCATATTTTTAATTTTTACTTCTCGATCTCTCCCTAATTCATTTGTTGCTTGGCATTGCAATGTTATCAAAAGAAGGTTCAGGTTAATTCGAAAAAGATATGTTACCTTAATGTAGTTAAAGCGATATTACATAAAGCTTATTTCCGACTTTGTATTTTGGTAAAATATTTACTCTCGGTTTATTAATTAAGCGGCTTTTCTTTTTATTACGAAATAATATCACATTAAGTTTGCGTCGAAACAGAAGACATTCTCAGCCTTTAACTATACCCCTATTGCGTTAACATTTATTCTGTGCAAATTCTCGAGATAAATATTAGAAAGCAAAACTTTGGGACAAATTGTTTCGAAAATTATTGATCTTTCTATCGCCGTATCAAAGATTCATCGAGAATAACCTTGAGTATCGAGAGTCAGAGACATGATAAATATGATTTCCACCCCATAATTTCAGTAGGAATCATGCCTGCGACCTTAGGTGAGATAAAAGATTGAGAAGATTTGAAATCTTTCAGTTTAAACTTCACGATTTTGGGATATAACCTTCTCTTTGAATTTCTCTATCGCAATTGATAAAGAAGATTATCATTTTTTCTTTGCAATTCTCAATTATGGTATTATTCACGGTTTTGTTCTATCACCTAACCTTTTCTACTTTTCATTAATGACGGTTTATATGTCGTTTTGTTACCAATTCCTCCTCACACTGATGATCCACCTTTCATTACTCTTTTTATTTAGAAAGACGTCTTACACAGAACCACATAGTTAAAGCGAGGAAAATGGACATATATCAACTGTCCACAACATGTTAACTTTCAAAACCACATTAAACACATAACTCAAGACCTTCTATTGTACGTATAGGTTTTGGCTTTTCTCTTCCAGTTAATTTTCTTTATTTATATCTTTTACTAATAAATGCAAGCTTCTAAGAGGTTGGAAGTTCTGAGTAGAGTTCAAAATTTTTTAATTCACCCCAGCTGTTTGCTCTCTATAGTGATGCTGCTCACCCCCTGGATGGAGTAAGGTTCACATATTTTCGGTAATTCCACTAGAAAAAGTGGAATCAAGGAATCTGCGTCTCATTAATTCTCCTGTTATCACTAACAATAATCTCTTTCTGACAGTCGAATTGATGCACCATTTTCCTGTTACAACGGACACCCCAATTCTGAACACTCTAGAGGCATATTACTCCATTGAAGAGATATCGTTCCACATATTTATTCACACAGTCTCTCCTTTTTCTCTCAGACTCTCAGACAATAGACTTCAACTCAAAGCTCCGTTTTAAATGTGCTCCACTGGTAAAGTCTAGAACACATTCTCTTAATCTATTTTCTTAACTTTCTGTGACTTGCAGACTTTCAAAAGCAATGTGTCTAGGCATGTTGGCTTTTAATTTTTCCAAAGCATTTTATGTTTCTCAGACTGTGGTGAAATTTGGTAGGCCAGTGGCTTTCAAACCCCAGAGGAGACATAATATATATATATATATATATATATATATATATATATATATATATATATATATATATATATATATATATATATATATATATATATATATATATATATATATATATATATATATAATAATTAATGAAAATTAATGTCTGCTATTGAACTCGAATCAGCAACCTTTATGATGGTAAGTCTTGTGCGTTAACCACTAGGTGCCTAGACCATGGCCGTTGAAAAAGAATTCGCCTTGGAACTGTTCATTATCTACAGTCATAACGTCAATCCCAAAGGACTCCTCCCGACCGCAACTCAGGCAAAGGACAACGAAGGTCGAATCCATCACTCTCAGGTTGCTGGTTCGAGTCCAATAGCGAACATTAATTTTCAATATAGAAATAGTCTGTGAGAGTTTTAGCAGACTATAAAACTATTATATATAACTGCCTGCTAGTGATGAATTCGACCTTTGACCTAGTTGCCCTTTGCCTGAGTTGCGTTCGAGGGAGTTCTTTGGGATTGCCGTCATGACTGTAGATCATGAGCAGTTCCAATGTGATTCCCTTTTGAACCGCCATGGCCTAGTGGTTAACGCACAAGACTTACCATCATAAAGGTTCGAGGCCAATATCAGACATCAATTTTCTATATTGAAATAGTATGTGAAGGAGTGCAAGTCAAAGGATGTTGGAAAAATTGATAAAGGGAGTGTGTTCCAAACTTTATATATATATATATATATATATATATATATATATATATATATATATATATATATATATATATATATATATATATATATATATATATATATATATATATATATATATGATTCAATGTAAACGTAAAAATGGCATTGAAAGTAATTTATCTTTCTCCATTCTTAGAAAATTTCATTAACGAAATTAACGCTTTGTAGAGCTTAAATTCCATGAATCACGCTGGAGAGTATATATATATATATATATATATATATATATATATATATATATATATATATATATATATATATATATATATATATATATATATATATATATATATATATATATATATATATATATATATATATATATATATATATATATATATATATATATATAATATATATATATATATATATATATATATATATATATATATATATATATATATATATATATATATATATATATATATATATATATATATATATATATATATATATATATATATATATATTATATATATATATATATATATATATATATATATATATATATATATATATATATATATATATATATATATATATATATATATATATATATATATATATAGTATAATATATATATATATATAGGGATGGAGTGAAGTATCGGTATCGGTATCGTATTCAAGTATCGGCAAAATGGATATCGGATATCGGTATTGGCTTTTAGAGTATCGGTATCGGTATCGACCTTTTCAGTATCGGTATCGGTATCGGCAAATTTTTTGGATAAGAGTAAAGTATCGGTATCGGTAGTAGTATCGGCATATTTTCCGATACCGATACCGGTAATCGGTATCGGTAAAATATTTGGTATCGGTATCGGTAAAATTTTGTATCTCCATCCCTAAAATATATATATATATATATATATATATATAATATATATATATATATATATATATATATATATATATATATATATATATATATATATATATATATATATATATATATATATATATATATATATAATATATATATATATATATATATATAGTCGACGGACAGGATTGGATCATTTGAGGGGACTAAAACGAGGACAACTGGACTAGCCACCGGCCTTGTGATTCTCTGCCAAAGGCTTGTAATAACTCTAGAACCAGCATTGGGAACCATAGCTCAGAGAAGCACAATCTTCTGGAGAGCTCTTGGAGAGATTGTTTAGAAGTTAGCTGAAAACGATGCTGGTCCTATGAAAGGGTGAAAACCCTACCTGAGAGTTTCTATAAGACTCATGGACCGGCATTGAGACCAATGACAGAAATACATGATCTTTTAGATCTGGGAGAACTTTTAAGAGCAGTTGGGGAAAGATGCTTTTCCACTGACAGGGTAATAACCCTTCCTGGATATGTAGATATATATATATATATATATATATATATATATAAGTTTGAATGTATGCAATGCTTGTATTTAAGTATATGTGTGTGGTTTTATAAACAATATATTCGTTTCCAATAATAAAAATGGGAAGGAATGCACGAAAAACATCTTGTTTGGTATCAAGAAATCGTTAGGGGCGTTATTCTGAGATATTCTTATAAATTATTGTGAAATATTGTACCATTAGTATTGCAAAAGGAAAGAAGGAATAAATTTGGAGGCAATTTTCTGAAAAAATGATATAATACTTTTGAAGTATATAAATGGCAGACAAGCACGAATGAATAGAAACAGTTTTTTTAATGATAGACAAGTGCAAAGGAAATGAGTAGTTGACTAATAAAGGTACTCTCTCTCTCTCTCTCTCTCTCTCTCTCTCTCTGCTATTTTTCTCATAGAGTATAATCTTTCTTTATTTATTCCACTCTACTTCGCTCAAATTAAATTTTCTTCTAGTGGCTGCTCTTTTGCAGGATTTCATTAAAAAAAATTCTGTTTCCTTCTCAATCATCGCCTCTTCTGAGAGAAATGATACTAATAATAGCAAAAATAGCTTAAATTTCTTGTATTGCTGATGTTACTTGGAAAATTTTATCAAAATTTTAACGAAATAAAAGTATACTAGGAATTAAATTAGTTCACACACTTTTTCATGAACTGATGCTTCCAATATATATATATATATATATATATATATATATATATATATATATATATATATATATATATATATATATATATATATATATATATATATATATATATATATATATATATATATATATATATATATATATATATATATATATATATATATATATATATATATATATATATATATATATATATATATATATATATATATATATATATATATGTATGTGAGTGAATGAGATTTTTTTTAAAGGAAATCAATATATTTGTATTCCTCGCATATATATCTATCTCATTAGGAAGTCGATTCTTTTCGACCCACAAAATACGCTCAAGAAACAAATGATATTCAAAATTTTTTTAGCTTATTTCCCTCAATAATCATTTGTTAGAAGATTCCTAGATTTGACGTTGCTCTTTAGGCAAGATTTCTGCAAATTGGCGAAAGAGTTTTGATTTTGGTCTGTTTTTTTTTTTTTTTGTACAATAAATGAGTATGAAAGTCTTTTATGATGTTGCCAATTTCTTACAATATTTTTATCTTTTTTTTTTTTTTCTTTGAAATATTTATTGATATTCTTCCATTCACTCTGATTTATTTTTATTGTGTTTTATTACTTTGTTATTCAATCAAAATTTATTATATATATATATATATATATATATATATATATATATATATATATATATATATATATATATATATATATATATATATATATATATATATATATATATATATATATATATATATATATATATATATATATATATATATATATATATATATATATATATATATATATATATATATATATATATATATATATATATATATATATATATATATATATATATATATATATATATATATATATATATATATATATATATATATATATATATATATATATATATATATATATATATATATATATATATATATATATATGCCGTAAAATGGGGTGATTGTGAACACTTTTGAGGTGAACTTAAATGCTAAAGTTTCTGCAGAAAAAATGGCTCATATTACTAATTTCAAGTAACATTAAATTAGGATGTTTAGATTAGGATTGTTAGAGAATATGTACAGTATAAAGTAATGAATTTAATTCAACATTAAATAAGAAAAAAAAAGCCCTCTTTAATAGCCCCTTGAAATTTGCCATTAGGGCTATTGATAACACCTAACATATAATTCAATTTTAACTACTTATTTATTAAGAAATAAAACCTTGAGAGCAATTAAAGTGAAGGATACTAAAAAAAATAAATATTTGTAAGTTTTTAATTACCCTCTTTTTGGTTTAAAAAAAAATTAAAACTCCATTTAAAATTTAGAAAACATTTTTAATGTATTTTTTTATAAAATATATTAAAAAAACCAAAGAAAAAACTGCTGCATATTACTGAAAATATTTATAAAATTATCTTAAATTTATATTTAAAAGTCTTCTGTTTTTGTAAATATTAGTTAATTTTAATTTTTTTTTATTTTTTTCAATTGTTTGTCCACTATTTCATTTAACTCCTCATCAAATTTAGTCAAAGGTAATTCAAAAGCTATATAATCAGGAGCTACTTTACTACATTCTGTTTTCTACTTTTCTCTTCTTTAGTGCCTCCAAATGTTTCTATAAATAAATGTGAACCTTAAAACCAATATATTAAAGATTAATGGTTTACCTGTAAAAATAATGATAATTAGCATTCTGCTATAAATATATGCTTTAATACAGTATAATTATATATATATATATATATATATATATATATATATATATATATATATATATATATATATATATATATATATATATATATATATATATATATATATATATTATATATATATATCCATCTTATTAACTTTCTAATAGAAAAAATAAATTATAAGTAGGTGTTCTCATTTGCGAAACAAATTTGATTACATGCGCTCTCAATAGCCTCATCCCAAACAAATGATTATAAATACTAATAAAATGTATCTACCTTTGAAATTATGGTGTTAATCTTGTTATATGGAATTTTCTTAGTTCCAGAGTAAAGTAAAGTTTTCTTATATATATATATATATATATATATATATATATATATATATATATATATATATATATATATATATATATATATATATATATATATATATATATATATATATATATAACCCACCACACCCCTAAAGGTATCAGACCACCGACCACTCTCCCTGATCCTCCCCCTTAAATATATATATATATAATATATATATATATATATATATATATATATATATATATATATATATATATATATATATATATATATATATATATATATATATATATATATATATATATATATATAGCACACAGTCACACACTCACACATCCGCCTTTGGCTGAAAATTGAAGAAAGAGACGGTAGGAAGTAGCAGAATAATGTTTGCTTTCAGCGCACCCAAGCATTTGATTTTCGGTTAATAACAAGAGTTGAGATTTAGGTGATGAGAAGTGATGTTCGACAAAGGGAAAATTAGAAAAAAGACTGCGAATGTTGAAGAAATTAGTGGAAAAAGAAGAATCTTTTACAGGCGGCACCATCCCCATCATCGGAGGTTGCCAACGCCCGAGTGATGATGAAGTGAAGAGTGAATGAGGGGCAGTTTTGGGATACCGCCCTTCCAAGCATTATCGAGGCAGCTTTATGTTTCGCCATTTTTGTTTTCTTAAAAAGGTAATGTATGAGTAAGTACTTGTAAATTTGTAGGAACATGAGAAGAAATGAGGTGGAGAGGTAATGGGATTATAAACACTCCAATATGAGACGAGGGTACACTATATATATATATATATATATATATATATATATATATATATATATATATATATATATATATATATATATATATATATATATATATATATATATATATATATATATATAATATATATATATATAGAAAGGAGAGAGAGAGGAGAGAGAAGAGAAGAGAGAGGAGAGAGAAAGAAATAGGGTATACAATTCTAAATACTATGTGCTAAAGATAGTATATATGCATATTTGTTAGCCTACAGTATTGATAAATTATATCGATAGCCCTAATAACCCATCATTTAAACCAAATAATAATAAAAAGAGAGAGAACTGATTATCAGAATATCTTGAAAGGAAATAAGAACGGAAACTAATAACCATTTCAAGGTAACGGATCATTAAACTCCATTCAACAAAAGGACAAACTGGAAAAAAGGATAAGCAATCTATTGTCAATAGTGACTGGAAAGAAATGAGGCTCAATATAGTCTCATTGGAATCAGATTTTTCTTTAATATTATGTGTACTGTGTATTTATAAATTGGGTATTAGGAATGCATTTTTTAGTTTTGTAATATAGACATTACAGGACATATTTATATAGATATATGTATGTTTTATATAAGAATATTTTATATATATATATAATATATATAATATATACACACACACACACAACACACACACACAATATATATATATATATATATATATATATATATATATATATATATATATATATATATATATATATATATATATGTATATATATAAACCTTGCATTAAACTCTGCCTTGATAAATTATTTCGACCGTACCTACTAATTTCTATTTTTTCTTCCTGCAGAAGACTTGCGCACATTAAGCCCTTTCCGAAGAAGGGAGACTCCTTTCTATACTTAAACTTTCTTTCTATTACTCTAACTTCAGCACTTTTGAAAATTTTCCGATATCCATTATGGGAAGATTTGAAAATATCTTGATCTACTAATCTTAAATCACCAACATGGATTTGGTTGTAAGCTCTCTAATTGAGATCTGCTTTACTTCTCCCTGACATTTATCACTCCTTTCATTTTGATATAATTGCAAATAACTGATTCTAGAGATGACTTTAAGGAAATAACATCTGATCTTTTATCCATACACAAGAGAAAACATTTAATTTCAATCCCTCAAAAACTCAATTAATCATCTTTCTACTACACATTCCACACATAACATCTTCAAAAATAACAACTAAAGCCTTCGTTTGTCTATTATCGGTGTTTCTTTTTCTCGTGATCATTTTTGGAAGAATTACGCTGC
>SEYY01017325.1:12500-15350 GCA_009176605.1 Armadillidium nasatum
ATATATATATATATATATATATATATATATATATATATATATATATATATATATATATATATATATATATATATATATATATATATATATATATAATATATATATATATATATATATATATATATATATATAATATATATATATATATATATATATATATATATATATATATATGACATCAGAATCATTAAGTCTTACAACAAGACTTTTCAAAAAGCTGATAGGGTTGGGAAGACCTATCAGCTGTTTGTTCCTTCTCATGTGCCTCCAGCATTATATGGAGGTTGTGGCGACAGGCCTAATAAACCGGCTATCTAAAAAAAGAAGCTACTCAAAAAACCAATGCTACCTCTCGTAAAGTACAGAATCAAAGATTGACGAACCTGCGTGATAATGGACCACGAAATAGGAAACAATACCGAATTGCAACTATAAATGCTAGCACATTCACAGGAAAGGAATAGGAGGCTGTGGACTTGATGGAGGAGAGAAACTTGGATGTGCTAGGAATTTGCGAGGTGAGGTACAAAGGAAGAGGAGTAAATAAATTACACGATCTACAAGGAAAGAGAGGAGGAGAGAAGGCACGGAGTGGCGATCATGAGACCAGAGCTGTATAGAAACGTAATGGATACAATGTTAATAAGTGAAAGAATAATAGTGATGACCTTGAAAATAGAGGGAAGACCAATGAAAGAGAAGACAGATTTTAGAAACGAACTCCAACAGACTTATGATACGGTGAGAGGAGAAAAGAATATAATTATGGGGGATTTGAACGCTCATGTAGGAATACGTAGAGAAGGGGAGGAGACGGTTCTGGGAATGCATGGAGTGGAGAGAGAGAAACATTGAAGGTGAACATCTGATTGATTTTGCCATAAGAAACAGTATGGCAATAATGAACACTTTCTTCAAACATGAAGATAGCAAGAAATTAACGTGGTATAGTTGGAGTACAGAAGAACAGAGCTACACGGAGAAGTCAATGATTGACATGATGCTGACAAACGACAAGAGAATCTTCGAGGATGTGAAAAGTGTGCCCACAATATCCCTAGATTCGGACCATAGAATGGTTCTGGGGAAATTGAGTTGGAAGGTCAGAATAAACCAAGAAAGAAAGTAAGAGAGAAATTGAGAAGCTAAATGTGAAGGGAGTTACAGAAGATTTATGAAAGGATTAATGAAAGAATTACTCAGGAACATGAAATAAGGACTAAAGTAAAGTGTGGAAGAGACTGGAAAGCCTTTAGAGAAGAAGTAGATGGAGTTGCAAGTGAAATAATGGGAAAAGAAGAAAATCGGAGGAGGAAGAAAGAAGAGGACGGTGTGGTGGAATGAGGAGGTTAAGAACTCCGTGAAACTCAAGAACAAGGAATATAGGAAATGGATGGAGACAAGAACAAAGGAAAATTGAAGAGAATATGTGAGAGCGAGAAATCATGCAGAAGATGTGAAAAGAAGAAATAAAGATTCCACATGGATCAGAATAGGAAGAGAATTGAAGGAGAATATGAAGGACACAAGAAAACTTGTATATGGAATGGCCAAGAACATGAAAGCAAGTAAAGAACCAGAAACGCATGTGGTTTTGAATAAAGTGGGAGAACAAGCTTCTGGAGGAGACAGAGGACAGCGGAAAGATGGAAAGAGTACTTTTGAAGGAGTTGCTGAATGTGGAAGGATTAAGTAGAGAGAGAGTAGAAATAGTGGGACATCCCCGAGAGAAAGACAAGACTCTAGGAAATTAGAATGATTCAGATAGAAGAGATGAGAGAAACAATTAAAATGTAAAGAAACTGGAAGAGTGCAGGATGGGATGGACTGAGTAACGAATTATTCAAGACAGGGAAGGTATAACTAAGTGGTTAACATTGATATTTAGAAGGTATGGGAAGAAGGTAAAATATCAACAGGATATAGGAAAAGCAGTAATCTGCCCAATACATAAAAAGGGAGATAGAAAAGAATGTAGAAATTATAGAGGAATAGTGTATAGAAGAGAATGTGGAAATTATAGAAGAATATTGTTGTTAATAGGAATGAGTAAGATATGTGAAAGGATCTTGGAGAGAAAATTGAGGATGAAAGGTGAAGATAAAATTGGAAAATGGCAACACGGTTTTAGACCAGGTAAAAGCAAGACAGACTTGATATTCCATAATGAAGATGCTGACGGAGAAAAACATAGAATGGAACAAGAAAGCGTTTGTAACATTCATTGACTTAGAAAAAGCTTTCACTATGATAAAAAGGGAAAGACCGTGGAGAGTATTAGAAGACCGAGCATACAACATTCCTGAGAAATTATCGTCAGCCTTTAAGAGCATGTACGAAAAACCTATAAATATGGTCAGAGGAGGAGGAGGAGGCGAGAAATGGTTTGGAGTGAAAACCGGGGTGAGGCAGGACAGTGTATTGTCACCATTGATTTTCGCACCGTACTTGGACAGTTGTCTTAAAAGAATATGCATAAAAGAGAATAACAGAGAACACACATTGGTATAACGCGAATGATGCAACAGTGATAACATTAGAAACTGAGAATCTTCTGGAAGTTGTGAATAGGTGGAATGATGTGTTGAATTCTATGGGCATGAAAATAAACTGAGAGAAAACTGTAGTAATAGTAATAGATAGGTAGAGAGAAGAAATAATTGTGAACAATCGAGGGGACTAAGACTTAAGCAGGCTAGTAAATTTAAATACTTGGATGTGGTATTTGACAAAGAAAAGAAGACTGGAGGACTAGAGTTGAAGGGAGAGAATAGGAAGATTCTCAAAGAATGTGGGAAATGCTGTATCTGTTACTAAAGGAGAGAGGAATACCAACAGAAGTGAAAGTAC
>SEYY01017326.1:10000-19384 GCA_009176605.1 Armadillidium nasatum
GAGATTTTGATGGAAGGAATTTGAGTTTAGAAGAGGGTAGAAGATTTGTGGAGAACAGAGAGAGATGGAGGGCGGTGGTGAAAGGGGTTGAAAGGTAAGAATAGTTATGTTTGTAAGGGAATTGTGGCGGGCACCACCCAAAGAAAGTGGGATAAGGTGATAATGATATATATATTATATATATATATATATATATATATATATATATTATATATATATATATATATATATATATATATATATATATATATATATATATATATAATATATATATATATAGTAATGGCATACGCATTCGCATATTTATCAAAATTAATCCGCATCCGCATCCGCATCCTCATCAAAATTAAAATCCGCATCCGCATCCTCATCAAAATTAACATCCGCATCCGCATCCGCATCCGAACTTTCTAAAATTCAACATCCGCATCCTCATCCGCATCCGCACTTTCGAAAATTCAACATCCGCATCCGCACTTTTCCAAAACTCTCTTGCACCTGAATTTCTGTTAAGAATAAGAGATGAGGTTTAGAGGAGGAAAGGTGATGTACAACAATATGGAAATTAGAATAAATAATGCAAATGTTGCAGAAATTAAGGAAGAAGGAAAATCGTGTACCAGAAATTTAGACAATTCCGTGACAGCGCCATTCTCACCACCGAACACCGTCAGCTCCTAAATGGTGATTTGGGGAGGGGTGGATGAGAAGCAATTTATTATTGGAAACATCCCCTGTTAGCTTCTCCGAGGCTATGTTTTATGAGCCATTTTAATAATTTTGTAAAAAATAGTGCAATATGTAATAGTGTTGTGGATCGAATACTGGTCACTTATAATTAATCATTCGAATGAAAGAATGTGAAGATGTGAGCTAAGGACCACAATGCAATGGAATATTCTCTAACACCACAAATGCCACTGGAGGATAGTCTCATCTTTTAGAACGGCCCTACGTCCTTCCTCCTGTCTCCTGTGATCCATCTATCTATCCTGCTATCTATCTATCGATCTATCTATCTATCTATCTATCTATCTATCTATCTATCTATCTACCTATCTATCTATATATATATATATATAATATATATATATTATATATATATATATATATATATATTATATATATATATATATATATATATATATATATATATATATATATCCCCTTTCCCACTTTTTCGTGGGGTGGTGCCCGCCACAATTTCCTTACAAACATACCTATTCTTACCTTTCAACCCCTTTCACTACCGCCCTTCATCTCACTCTGTCCTCCGCAAGTCTTCTACCCTCTTCTAAACTCAAATTCCTTTCATCCACTTTGGCCTTCCCCTCCCCCCCCCTATCCACCTCGGATCTAAGTACCTTGCCCACCATTCTGTCCTCATTAATTCTACACAGATATGTCCAAACCATATATGTAAATATATATACATATTATATATATATATATATATATATATATATATATATATATATATATATATATATATATTATATATATATATATATATATATATATATATATATATATATATATATATATATATATATATATATATATATATATATATATATATATATTATATATATATATATATATATATATATATTATATATATATATATATATATATATATATATATATATATATATATATATATATATATATATATATATATATATATATATATATATATATATATATATATATATATATATATAGGGGTTTAAAGGTAAGAATAGTTATGTTTGTAAGGGAATTGTGGCGGGCACCACCCAAAGAAAGTGGGATAGGAAGGGCTGAAAAATAAGGTCTGTTGATGCGTTGCTAAGCAACGAAAACAAGCATAAACATGTTCAGACCTGCGTTCGAAAGTTAGAAGCTTGTAGAATAGACTTGATACGCGAACGATATAGTTATTTTGTTTCATTGTTGTGCAGTGATAGAAAAATTTAAGCTAATATTGTACATTTTTGAAGCAACGTGCAGTGATTGAATTTTGCATGCAGAATGTTAAAAGAATTTCTTCAAACATTGCAACGGGAGACAAAACGTGGGTTCACCATACGATCCAGAAGGAAAACGAGCCTCTTTGGAATTCAAACACCCAAGCTCACCTGGCCTACGAAAGCTTAAGTCTCAGACCTCGGCTGGTAAACTCATGCTGACAGCATTCTGGGATGTGGAGGGCATCGTCTATTCGGAATATCTGTCGAAGGGCACAACTGTAAACTGTAAACTTTGATAGTTATTATAAAACTCTCCAGAATTTGATGAGTAGCATCTGTTGAATAAGACCAAACTGTAACGTTTTCATCCTGCATCATGACAATGCTCGACCACACTGCATTGCCCGGATGCTTCAGGAGTTTCAACTCTTGAACTTTGAGGTCATTGATCTCCCACCCTATAGTCCTGATCTGGCCCCTTGTGATTTTCTTTTATTTCCAAAGTTAGATTTGGTTCAGATCATGAGGTGAAGGAAACGGTGACAGACTGGTTCCGAAAAGCATATCAAGTCTTTTTTTAACTGGTTTCGAGAAGTGGGTTTAACGTTTTGTATTGATGTTCAAGTAGATTATGAAGAAAATGTATATTTTCATTCCCTCATCTACAGTGTGTATTATGAGATTTTACGGCAGAACAAGTGTTACTTTTCAGCCCACCCTGGTATATATATATATATATATATATATATATATATATATATATATATATATATATATATATATATATATATATATATATATATACTATATATATATATATATATATATATATATATATATATATATATATATATATATATATATATATATATATATATATATATATATATATATATATATATATATATATATATATATATATATATATATATATATATATATATATATATATATATATATGATATGAAACTACTTTTAAATTTTTCTTTGGCATGAAAAATTTTTAAAGAAAAACAATTCTAAATATGATTAATTGCCACGCCTTATCCGCGTCTTAAAATTAAGCCTATAATAAATTATCCTCTCAGACACAAGAATAATCGATCCGCTATAAGTTAATCGAAAATACAGGGTGTCTACAAAGGTTTTGAGGTGATTGTACAAGTGTTGCATAAATAGTTTTTGAATTTTTTTTTCGTTCCAATTGGAACACTAGGGTTTCTAATAAAACCTTGTTCTTGAACATGAGGTTTGTGCAAATCGGTGATACAAATTGTCTGTTAACCCTGTTTCTGAAATGTCTTTTCATGTGTTACATGTTGATAAAAATACAGGGTGTCTGTGGAGACTTAAAGGTGTTGAAGAGGTTTGGCATATTCAGATAAACAAGGTGGGTCATGAAGTTTCGGTTCTTGAACAAATAGCAGATTAATGGATCTATAATTTATGAAATGTATGAACTAACTAACTCTAAGAGTTAAACACAATACAGAGTGTTTATAAAGTCACAAATAACTGAAACTACGTTAAAAGTCATTCGTCAAAATTTTGGTTTGTTTACAAAAACTGAAATGTTTGTACCAGCTGCGGAAGTTGTTCATCAAATATACAAAAGGATATAAATTAATAGAACCTTATTTACATAAAAGTAAATATATAAAAAACTGTTTATAAGAGATTTCAAACAAAACTTTTCACATGTAAATGATACAGAGTGTCAATAAAGGTAAATGATACAGGGTGTCAATAAAGGTAAATGATACAGGGTCTCAATAAAGGTAAATGATACAGGGTGTCAATAAAGCTAAATGATACAGGGTGTCAATAAAGGTAAATGATACAGGGTGTCAATAAAGGTAAATGATACAGGGTGTCAATAAAGGTAAATGATAAGGAGCATCAATAAAGGTAAATGATACAGGGTGTCAATAAAGGTTTTGAAACATTTGTTCAAATGTTTTATTTCACACACACATAAGCATTTAATTATAGAGAATTAATAGAATGAATTATATATGGAGCCTGTATAATGAAATATAAATTGAATATTAATAATTCTAAAATATCTTTCAACCATATCGACCTCTTGGTTTCTATCTATCTATCTATCTATCTATCTATCTATCTAATATTTTTAACCATGTTATGTACTATGTCTACGAAATAAAGAATTAAATATATATATTATATATATATATATATATATATATATATATATATATATATATATATATATATATATATATATATATATATATATATATATATATATATATATACAGTTACAAATTTTGGTATTTTAAAGGTAAAGGTAGAATATTATGTAATAATATTGCTAATGATTTGAATGGGAAAATACTTGACTTAAAATTTAAAAGGATTCAATTGACCTTGTCAAATTGAAGAGCTCACAAGAGGAAACAAATGTTTCGTTTCTCAGACAGTATATATATATATATATATATATATATATATATATATATATATATATATATATATATATATATATATATATATATATATATATATATATATATATATGCATTCGGGAGTCATTTGGGCTTGACGTCGTGAATGTAAATCACGAGCAAGTTCCGAAGCTATTTCCTTTTGTACTGCCTGGGCAGAGTGGTCAGCGCGCTAGACTTACCATCTTAAAGGTTGTTGGTTCGAGTCCAGTAGCAATATATATATATATATATATATATATATATATATATATATATATATATATATATATATATATATATATATATATATATATATATATATATATATATATATATATATATATATATATATATATTCATTCGTGCATGCAGCCTGAAGAGATCTTTTATGACTAGCTAGAAGAAAATAATATATATAAAAGCATATTAAAACGTAAATTTAACTCAAAAATATAAAACAAACCAAATTTGTTTAATTTTCATCTTCAATTTTTTTTGTTTTCTTTTATTTTCTTTAAATTTTAAAGCTTCAACACGTAAAAAGGCAAAATTTAAACAACTTGGAAACTCACTCCATAAATTGAGTAAAATAAATAAAATAAATAATTAAATTACATAATTTAATATATATTGTATAAAATAATTAAATGAATAATTAAATTAAATAATTTAATTTTATCTTTTTGTATAAAAAGTAAAAAAATTTGCGAGAGAAAGACTCAAAATTTCATCAATTTTTGAGCAAGTGTTAATAAATGCAAGAGTTTATAGACAATTACCGCTTTGAATGTTATCTTAAAGTTTATATTATATATATATATATATATATATATATATATATATATATATATATATATATATATATATATATATATTATATATATATATATATATATATATATATATATATATATATATATATATATATATATATTTTGATTAACATTTGTGCAAAATGAAAATAATAAATTTGCTGAAAGAAACGAAACAGTCAATAATATAAATACATAAATAAATAAATATATTAAATAAAAATAAAATAAAAAATAAAAAAAATAAAAAATTAGATAAATAAAATAAAATAAAATAAAAAAAACCGACTATAAAACTATGTTTGAGAGATAAGGGGAAAATATGCCTTTTAAAATAGAAGTGAGTGAAAAATGTATTTTAAAACACTAAAACACGTTACGCTCAAACAGGTTTGGCTTTCAGCTAAAAGGGAAGTAATCCGGGTTTGCAAATTGTTTTTCACAATTATATATATATATATATATATATATATATATATATATATATATATATATATATATATATATATATATATATATATATATATATATATATATATATATATATATATATATATATATATATATATATATATATATATATATATATATATATATATATATATATATATATATATATATATATATATATATATATATATATATATATATATATATATATATATATATATATATATATATATATATATTATATATATAATATATATATATATATATATATATATATATATATATATATATATATATATATATATATATATATATATATATATATATATATATATATATATATAATATATATATATATATATATATATATATATATATATACTGCTAGTGATGTTATAATTTCGAGGAATCGAACCCGGGCCCCAAAGATGGAAGTCCGTTGTGTTGACCACTACTCCACTGATGGTACAAAAGGAAATAATCCAGAACTTCTACTGACATATCTCGCCTAGTGAAAAGTCCATACAATATTTCCCGACAACAACTTGGGCGTGGCGTCAACATTTACATACATACAGTATATATATACAGTAGATATATACAGTATATATATACAGTATATATATATATATATATATATATATATATATATATATATATATATATATATATATATATATATATATATATATATATATATATATATATATATATATATATATATATTATATATATATATATATATATATATATATATATATATATATATATATATATATATATATATATATATATATATATATTATATATATATATATATATATATATATATATATATATATATATATATATATATATATATATATATATATATATATATATATATATATATATAATATATATATATATATATATATATATATATATATATATATATATATATATATATATCTATATATATCTCCCAGGAAGGGTTTTCACCCTGTCAGTGGAACCAGCATCTTTCCCCATCTGCTTGAAGAAGTTCTCCCAGAGCCCTCCAAAAGATCAAGTTCTTCGGCTCGCCGGTCCCCATGCCGGTCCATGAGTCCTATCCAGACTCTTCAGGTAGGGTTTTCACCCTTTCAGTAGGACCAGCATCGTTCTCAAACCAACCTCCAAACACTCTCTCCCAGGGGTCTTCAAAAAATTGCGCTTCTCCGAGCAATGGTTCCCAATGCTGGTTCTGGAGTAATTACAAGCCGTTGACAGAGAAATCACAAGGCCGGATGGCTAGTCCTGTCGTCCTTGCATTTAGTTCTCTTCACATGATCCGATCCTGTCGTCGATTTTCAAACTCTTGTTTTTAAATTTCAAATTCTTAATGTTAAAGTTTAATTTTTCATTAAAAGCCGAAAGTCCATTATATTGAAAGATTTGTTGCTCCTCTATAAATTTTGATATATAATAATTTATCGAAACTTATTTAATTTATTTTTTTTTAATGCAAAAATATTTTCAAAAATTCTAATTTTAAAATAAATTTTAGCTATTAGTTTTTCAAATTTTGTTCAATACTATCTGAATGCATAAACCTTCTCTCTTCTTTTCTCTCCTCAATCTTCTTTCTGATTCTTCTCGCTTTTCTTTTCCCATCTATCTTTAGGCACATCTACTCTCGACGACGGCCGAATCATATATATATATATATATATATATATAATAATATATATATATATATATATATATATATAATATATATATATATAGATTTTAAGACACACACACAAACACACACACACAAACACACGCACAGCTCAGGTGGGCGCAGACGGACCTTGAAGAGTGGAAGATAAATAAGGAGGAAAAATAAAATGATGGTAGAGAGTTCCACAGAATAGAAAGTGGCTGGAAAGAAGGAGGTACCACAACGAGCTAGCCTGGGATTTCAAACGTCCACACAAAATTAGTGCGAAAGCAGGGCACCCCTTGTGCAACGAGGACGACGCAACGGTGGAGGAATGCGAGAGGCCAATTCCCTCGAGCTACTGCCATTGTAGTACCTGTAGAAAAGAGATAGCGCGCCAACGTCACGTCGCAGAGACAGAGGGTCAAGTGAGTTTGAAAGTAGGGGACAGATTATTAATCTCTTAGCTTTTGACTCAACCCTATCCAGAAGAGAGGAGGAGCCGGAGCCCCCCGAAATGTGAGAACAGTACTCCATACAAGGACGAATAAGACCCTTATATATTTGGAGTAACTGCTCAGAAGAAAAAAATTCTCGCAATCTGAACAGGACTCCAGCTTCTTAGAGGCCGCTTTAGCAACCATTGTAATATGTGGTTTCCAAGACAGTTTGTTGTTTATGTTTAGACCAAGAATGTTAATGTTATTTACAGGTGAGACGGGAGAGCCATCGAAGAGGATAGGAAAGTTAGGAGGTGTTTTTGAGAGGGAGATGTGAAGAAGTTGAGTTTTTAAAGAGTTGAATTTTACAAGTTTGCTGTGACCCCACCGGTAAATCCCATCCAGATCGGCAAGAATGGAATCGGAAAGTTGAAGACGAGAAGCAAGTCTAGAAGCAAATGAGGGAGCAGATTTGAAATGAGTAGAAGAATGCAGAGTTGAATCATCAGCATAAGAGTGAACAGAGTTAGAAGTGCAGTGGAGAAGATCGTTAATGAAAAGTAAGAATAAGGTTGGAGATAAAACAGATCCCTGAGGAACACCACAGTTGACAGAAAAGGAGGAAGAGGTCGCTCCATCTACAACTGCCGAAATGGAACGATTTGAGAGAAAACTAGACAAGAGTAAGCAAAGGGAAGGAGGAAACCCAAAGGAAGGGAGCTTAGAGAGCAGTGACGCATGCCATACCCGATCGAAAACCTATATCTATATCTATATCTATATCCTCTTCCAGGAAGGGTTTTCACCCTGTCAGTGGAACCAGCATCTTTCCCCATCTGCTTGAAGAAGTTCTCCCCGAGCCCTCCAAAAGATCAAGTTCTTCGGCTCGCCGGTCCCCATGCCGGTCCATGAGTCCTATCCAGACTCTTCAGGTAGGGTTTTCACCCTTTCAGTAGGACCAGCATCGTTCTCAAACCAACCTCCAAACACTCTCTCCCAGGGGTCTTCAAAAGATTGCGCTTCTCCGAGCAATGGTTCCCAATGCTGGTTCTGGAGTAATTACAAGCCGTTGACAGAGAAATCACAAGGCCGGATGGCTAGTCCTGTCGTCCTTGCATTTAGTTCTCTTCACATGATCCGATCCTGTCGTCGATTTTCAAACTCTTGTTTTAAAATTTCAAATTCTTAATGTTAAAGTTGAATTTTTCATTAAAAGCCGAAAGTCCAATATATTGAAATATTTGTTGCTCCTCTTAAATTTTGATATATAATAATTTTATCGAAACTTATTTAATTTATTTTTTTTAATGCAAAAATATTTTCAAAAATTCTAATTTTAAAATAAATTTTAGCTATTAGTTTTTCAAATTTTGTTCAATACTGTCTTCATGCATAAACCTTCTCTCTTCTTTTCTCTCCTCAATCTTCTTTCTGATTCTTCTCGCTTTTCTTTTCCCATCTATCTTTAGGCACATCTACTCTCGACGACGGCCGAATCATATATATATATATATATATATATATATATATATATATATATATATATATATATATATATATAATATATATATATATATATATATATATATATATATATATATTATATATATATAT
>SEYY01017327.1:10000-12956 GCA_009176605.1 Armadillidium nasatum
ATATATATATATATATATATATATATATATATATATATATATATATATATATATTATGTCTAATCTGGTTGACGAAGGCCGGAGACCTACCAATATCCTCCAGAGTTGGGTAAAATTCGTAGTCTGATCACTAATTGTCGACGTCACCCAATACACGGCGTTTAAAAGTGTGCAAGTCAAAAGCAGTTGGTAAAACATATAAAGGGAATGTGTTCCAGACTTTACCAGTAGAGTAAAATAAAGATTGAGCATAGCGGTTAAGTCTGGCGGTCGGAGAGTTGGGCACAGAAAGGATGAAACTGTATAGAAAGTCGTGTCACACGAGCCCTTCTCAATTGAGGGGATATGCAACGTTAGAGTTCAGAAGAGCAGTGTCCGTTGTAATAGCAATATTATAAAGAGAGTGACGCAACAATTCGACGGTAGGAAAGAGATTGGAGAGAGTTGGTAAGAGCAAAAGAGGTTATAAGACGAAAAGCCCTAGTCTGCACCTTTTCGAGAAGAGCTGTATGTGTGGAACCACCCCAGATGTGCGAGGAGTATTCCAAATAGGGCGAACAACACCCCTATACAGAGCAAGCAACTGGGGTGGAGTGAAGAAATTCTGAAGGCGCCTAAGAACACCCAACCTCTTTGAAGCTTGTTTAGAGAGAGAGATAATGTGATCTTTCCAAGAAAGATCACGAGAAAAAGAAACACAAAAATATTGAGGATAGATGAAGGTTTGAGCTGAGTGTTTTCGAAAATGTCATAGTTGTGTGGAAAGATTGTGTCGAGAAGAAAGATGGAGGAATTGAGTTTTTGAGGCATTGAAAATGACCATGTTTTCTCTGCCCCAATTTGAAATACGAGAAAGATCAGAAGTCAGGTGCTCTAAGGCCATCCTTCTTGAATCTATCAACTGCTGTTGGGAGGGACGTATTTCAAATTGAAAGGAGTAATGAAGAGTGGAGTCATCGGCATAAGAGTATATAGGAGACGAAGTAATAGAGAGAAGGTCATTGATGAAAATTAGAAAAAGAGTTGGGGATAGGACAGATCCTTGTGGAACACCACTATTTAAAGATTTATAAGGAGAACGGTGGTCGCCTACAACAGTTGCTATAGAAAGGAAATTAGAGAGAAGGTCACAGAGAGAATTATAGATTCCGAAAGAGGGAAGTTTGGAAATCAAAGCTTTGTGCCAGACTCTATCGAAGGCTTTCGATATGTCTAGCGCCACAGCGAAAGACTTACCGAAACCTCGAAGAACGGAGGACCAAGAGTCAGAAAGTAGGGAAAGAAGATCACCAGTAGAAAGTTCTTTACGAAAGCCATGCTGGCGATCAGAGAAAAGATTAGAAGAATTAAGGTTTTCCAAATTTTCCTGTTATAGATTCGAAAACTTTAGAAAGAACGGAGGTTAAAGAAATAGGACGATAGTAAGGCACAGACTGAATGAGCGCACGTTTCCAGCAAGAAGGGAAGGTCGAAGTAAAAAGACAAAGACGAAATAGTTTATCAAAGCAGGGTGCAAGCCCTGAAGCACAAGTTTTGAGAACCGCAGGAGGAATACCATCAGGTCCATACGCCTTCTTAGTGTTAAGTTCAGAGAGAGAGCAGAAAGGACATCTTTAGAAGAAATTACAATGTTAGGCATAAATGAGTTGGAAAGGGTTGAATTAGGAGGAATATCTCCGGAATCGTCTAAGGTAGAGTTAGAGGCAAAAGTTTGAGCGAAGAGTTCAGCTTTAGTAGAAGGTAAAAAAGCAGTTGTGCTATCAGAAGAAACCAGAGGAAGGAAAGAGGAAATAGCAGAGTGAGAGTTGACATTTTTTGCAAAATGGTAGAAAGGGGGAGAGGACGAGGAACCAGAAAGATTATTGCATTGAGGAGGAGAAAAGTGTTTTTGATATCTCGAAGAACAGATTTTGCACGATTCCGGGATGAAATATAAGTTGAATGAGTTTAAGATGTTTAAAGACGACGGTAATCTCTGAGGGCTGCGTCCCAGCGGTGGATAGCGCGAGAACAAGTAGAGTTAAACCAAGGTTTGTTAGGTTTAGTAGAATGGAAAGAGATATATATATATATATATATATATATAATATATATATATATATATATAATATATATATATATATATATATATATATATATATATATATATATATATATATATATATATATATATATATATATATATATATATATATATATATATATATATATATATATATATATATATATATATATAATATATATATATATATATATATATATATATAACAACAGATTAAAAATATTTTTTGAAAAGTGTTTATTTTTACCTTTTTTTTTATTTAATTTTATTTTTTTTTATTTATTTTTTTCTGGGAGGGGGGAGGTTCCTCTTGTCAAATAAATTTCAATTCTTTTGTAAATTCTACCAGCTGAACTTTAATTTTTTTCCTACATTATAAAGAAATTTAACTAGTTATGATAAGGCATTACAAATTTTTACTCTTGCATTAAAGTTTCTCATGATTAATTTCTTATATTTTCCAACGTAGGTAAACACCTCATAGAAATTTTCTATTTTTATACACTTCTGTGTAACGTGTAGGTCTTGAAAGGCATCAATTATTTAAATTGTAAATTTACCTGATCATTTTTATATGCTATTTTTACGATGCTATATTTTATTCATTCCTTTAAATATATATATATATATATATATATATATATATATATAATATATATATATATATATATATATATATATATATATAATATATATATATATATATATATATATATATATATATATATATATATATATATATATATATATATATATATATATATATATATATATTATATATAATATATATATATATATATATATATATATATATATATATATATATATATATATATATATATATATATATATATATATATATATATATATAATATATATATATATATATATATA
>SEYY01017328.1:0-17877 GCA_009176605.1 Armadillidium nasatum
GAAAACATGAAAAATGAATAGTCAATATGTAAACATGCACGAAAATACGAGAGAGGGAAGGAAGGGGGGACATATGATATAAAAGGGAATGTGCTCAGTGGAAGATGATATACCGCATCTAAAGTAAATAACAAGAAAGAGAGAAGGAGCGAGCCTTCCTATAAATTAACAAAGAGAGCATATTAAGAGGGAAACATTTTGGAGGATGGTATGAAAAACTATGATTGTACAATGTGTAGGGTACGAAGATGAAAGATTGTTGTTAAGCTGAGGCTTGTGATTGTGTATGTACAAAGATTCCAGTATACGAAGAGAGACAGGATCAGAATGGGTGTCTAGGACAGAGAAATGCTTAGGAAGAGGAAGAAAATGACAAGAGAGCGTGTGGTTGCGTATATTTGAGAAAGGAGGGGATGACAAAGGAAGAGAGGTGCGAAAAGAAATTCCTTGATGTTCACATATGCTGGTACGGAGAAGCCTAGTAGTTGAACCAATGTAGCCTTTATTGCATAAAGGACAAGTAAATTTGTAAACTACTGAAGCTGAAAGGAGGGATGAAAAAGATGGTTTATAGCGAAAGAAGAGGAGATTTTGAAGGGGGTGTTGTAAGTGAATTGAAAATTGATATGAGGATAATGCTGTGATAAGTATTTGCGAAGAGAACGCGTCATTACTGTAGTGGAAAAATTAAGAAATGGAAAACTAAAGTAGAGAGTGTTTTTGGGAACTGTACAGACATTATGAGGCGGACGATATTTATTGTTGAGAAAATCGAAGACATACTGTACGAACAAATTGGGTGGGAAGTTGTGATTGTTGAACAGTTTTTGAAGGAACAAAAATTCCTCATGTAGGATGTGGTATGATGAGGAGATACCGAACGCACGATGTAGAAAAGCTAAAATAGTGTTTGTCTTACGAGAAAGCGGGGAAGAACTATAGAAATTCGTGATGGAAGGTGTAAAAGCTGGCTTTCGGTATACGGAGGTGAGAAAGAATTGAGGGGTACTAGTGATTAAAATATCCAAGAAAGGTAGAGAAGAACGAAATTGGTGCTCTATAGTAAAGTGAATGTTAGGATGCAGGAGTTAATATGTGATAGAAATGTGTTAGCTTGATGTACAGATGGAAAAAGACAAAAAACATCATCAACAAAATGTTTGTAGAAGATAGGAGAAGGAACAATAGACGAAGAAGAAAGGTAAGACGTCTCAAGAAGAAAAATGGAAAAATCGGCAAGCATGGGTCCTAACGGGGAGCCCATAGCTACACCATCTATTTGTTGAAACGTGAAATCATTAAAGATGAAAAAAGTATCTGAAGTGGCTAGTGATAACAAAGTGGAGAAGGTATTACGATCTAAGTTGTGGAAATGTATACGATGCTGAAAAATATGTTGTGTAAGAAGATCTATAGTATGGTTGAGAGGAACGTTAGTGAAAAGAGATTCGATGTCCAAAGAGTACATTAAGGAATTGTGGGGAGTAATTGTCTGAAATTGGGCTATGAAATCGTAAGAATTGGATGCAGTATGAATGGAAGAGAAGGATGATTTTATGATCTGGGCAAGGAACTTTGCAAGATGAAAAATTGTGCATGCGATATGCAGCCAATACTGGTCTAAGGGGACAATTAGGTTTATGCATTTTAGGGGCACCGTATATGGAACCCAAAGCTGTACCCGAGTGAGAAGTGATACAAAGGAAGTGAGAAAGCCCGCTGATAAAGAAGAGTCGTCTATCAGGTCCTTGTGATTTTAAATTGCGAAGGTTAGTGCAAGTTTGGTTTCGAATGAGCTCATGAGAAACTGGACCAATTTTTTTTTGAAAATTTTGAGGAATCTTGTAAGATGGCCAACATCTTCTGATCGTAGTCTGTCATTTGTTCAACAAAATGACACCTCTGCCCTTGTCAGGGGGGCAAAATAACCAAATTTGGCTGTGCATTCAAATCCCTCAATATAGCAACATCATCCTTTGTTATGAAGGGATGATGCATAACAGAATCAGAAGATAAGTGTGTGCTTGATCATAGGTTTCACCACACCTCTCATTACAGTTTTCGTCTCTGCCGTGTCACATTGTTCAATAATTGCCATAACCTTTTTATCATATATTGTTTATTTTAATATTTTTATTTTCTTATATATATATATATATATATATATATATATATATATATATATAATATATATATAATATATATATATATATAATATATATATATATATATATATATATATATAAGCAAAGTATACACATCCTAACACTCTTTAGGTATTCTACTTCTCAATAACACACATTAAACATTCTAACTAGCCAGTCAACGACATCTCCAACTTCCTCCCTTATTATCTCTCCATATGCACCGTCCATGCCCTCCGACCTTCTCTTTTTTACCATTCTCACTGCTACTTCTTCCTCCTCCACTTCTAATTCCTCAGCATCATCATTTCCTACTACTCCTCACAGAATACCCTCATTCAGCAATTCATTAAAATATCTTCTCAAAATCCCTGCTACCACCTTTTCACTTTGCACCAACTCATGATCATCCTTCTCACTCCCTCGACTCGCTGTTCCCTTCCTCTCCTTGCCTTATTTACATTCTTCCAGAACATCTTGAAATTATCTTCTAATCTTCTCCACTCCTCATCCGCTTTCCTTTTTGATCTCTTAATACCCCTCTTCACTACCCTACACTTATTCGTATACTGCTAACAATTTCTATCTTCTTTTGTACCCAAATACTTGCTAAATGCTTTCTCCTTCCTTTTCACCATATTTCTCAACTTTTCATTTCACCACCTGCTCCCTTTCCGCCTATAGATCCCTATTCTCTTCACCCCACACACTCTTCTCGCAACCTCTACCAATGTTCACTTCAATGTATTCCATTCTTCTTGTATCCCCTCTACCTCACTCTCCCTTAACTCCCCCCCACTTCTCCTTTATACTTCTTGTGTAATCTTCTTTTTTCTGCTCTTATTTCAACTTTCCCACCCGCACCACTTCCACCACCTTCAACCTCTCTTTCACTTTTCCCATCCCCCTTTAATTTTTACTTTTGCCACGACCAATTAATGGTCATAGATACCCATCGCCTCTCCCCTCAATATATTTAACACCTAACAACCTGCTCCTCCCTTCCCATCTTGTGAACACATAAACCAACAGCCTACTATTCCCATTCACTCCACTTACCCATGTATATTCTGAATGTCTTTCTTTCAGAACTATTTTTTGTATCAAATGGCCCTTTGCTGCACACTTTTCAATCATTTCGGTCCATTTTCTTATAATCCATGTGCTAAAAATGGTCCTATTATCACCCTTATAATACCCACCTCGCATTCAAGTCTCCCAACAGAAAACATGATCCTTACCGTGGAAACTTCCTACACACTAACTCAATCTCTATCAAAATGTCTCTCTCTCCCTTTCATTTTTCCCTCACCACCGGTGCATAAGCAAGTATAAATAACTAATGTTTCTTCTAAACTTTAAACTTCCATACATTATTCTAGACCCCATTCTACCGGTCTCTTTTACACAGATCCGCTTCATTTCTCATTATAATAGCCATTCCCTCTCTTGCCCTAACCTTTTCATTTATTCCCTCATAAATCCCTTTATATTTTCCAAGAGACAAATCTCCCTCACATTTCAGCTTTGTTTCAGTTAATGTCAAAGTATCCAACCCCTTCCCTTAATCACAATTCTCATCACAATAAACAAAGGACATTGACCTAGATAAATCCTAAATTACAGTTACGAATCAGATGCATGTGTTGGGTTAAAGAGTGTACATGTATACTTACGTATTTTAATGCATTATTGTTTTTCAGCCATAAAATTCTAAAGAAAATAAATATTTTTTAATTTTTTAAAAATAAACGCAAAAATTTAAATAAAAACTACAAAAATTTCAATAAAACATTAAATCTATAAAAAAAAAAAATTAAAGCGAAAAACCCAAATGAAACTAATTCTCTAAAGTCTCTTTCTGCCAGTCGAATTGATGCGTCTTCTCTCTCTATACTATCATTATTACAATGGATGCTGCTCTTCTGAACTCTCTCGTCGCATACCTCATCCATTGAGAAAGGCTCATGGGACACTTTCTAAACAGTCTCATCTATTTTCTGTCCAACTCTCCGACCCCAGACTTAATCGCTATTGCTCAACCTTACATGTACTCTACTGGTAAAGTTTTGAGCACACTCTCTTCTATTTTACGAACTTTCTATAACTTACACACCTTCAAACGCCGTGTATCAGAACATGTCGCCATTTAATTTGACCAGGTCTGATGGTAATTTTGTTATGCCTCTGGCCTTTTCTCTCTCTCTCTCTCTCTCTCTCTCTCTCTCTCTATAATATATATATATATATATATATATAATATATATATATATATATATATATATATATATATATATATATATATATATATATATATATATATAAATGGGTTTCAGAGTCCAGCTCAACCTCGTGAATAATCAAGGGGAGGAGGAGGGAAGTAGAGGAGACACCATGGAGGAGTTGGAAGTGGCCATGAGAGCGATGAGGAATGGCAAAAGCACCGTGGGAAGATGATATACCCGTAGAACTTAAAATAGAAGGAAGTAAAAAAATGAAAGAAGTAATTCTGAAATTGCTGAATAGGTGTTAGAATGAGAGTGAAGAGCATGAAGGAGGGGAAAGTCAATTATAATTCCAATATATAAAGGGAAAGGAGATACTGGAGACTGTAAAAACTACAGAGGAATTTCATTATTAGATCATTTAGTAAAAATCAGAAGAGCTTTAGAAAGTTTGTGAGAACAGTAAGTGTAATGTAAGAACAGAGTATGAGAATAAGGAATGGTTTCAGGTGATAACTGGAGTTAAGCAGGGAAGCATATTGTCACCAATTTTGTTTTGTAGCATATCTGGATATAGTGATAAAGGAGGTAAGGGAGGATACAGGAGACCTGGATGGTGATATTTTAGCATATGCAGATGATCTGGTGTGATGGAGCGAGGAGGAAGATAGGCTGAGGGAGGTGGTGATGTGTTTTGCGAATTGGCTCAAAGAGGCGGGATTGGCTATTTAATACAGAAAAGATGGGGGTCAGAGAGAAAAGGGAGGGGGAGAGCTGAGAATAGTCGTTGAGGGAACTGAGTTAAGTGTGGTGGAGAAATGTAAGTATCTGGGAAACGTATTTGGAAAAGAAGAAGGAAATGGACAGGAGATCGCGAGCAGACGTGGCTCAAACGCTAGAGTGATTGACTCACGTTCTTGAGGACACCGGTTCGAATCCCACTTGGGGATCCTAGGTATATATACTACCCAGAAAAGTTCCTCTCTTCGAATAGGGCAATGCCCGTGAGATGTGAACTTAAAAAAAAACCAGGATAATTCAGTACTGGGGAGCTGTGAGAGCAGTGCATCCCATACTGAAAAATAGAGTAATGAATGTGGAAGTGAAGAAGGTGACATTTGAGAATGTGTTAACACCAATTCTACTATACGGAGCAGAGACATGGAGCACGACCACTTGGGAGGATAGTAGAATACGGTCGGCGGAAATGAATACTAAGAACGATATTGGGAAATACCAGAACAGACAGAGAGAGAGAAACGAAAGGATAAGAGATGAGGTTAGAGTGAAGGCCGTACTGGATATAATGGACGCAGCCAGACTGAGGTGGTGAGAACATCTGGAGAGGATGCAGGAGAGGAGAGTAGCCAGGAAGAAATGGGAATGGAAACCAGAGGGAACGAAACCAAGAAGAAGACATAGGAAGAGATGGAAGAACTTGGTGGAGGACTCATTGGGGAGACATGGAATGCCGTCGATGCAGAAGCTGAGAGATGGAGAGCTTTGGAAGACAGAAGAAGATGGAGAAGAGAGAGCTGGCCAAGCAGACAGGGTCTTGACCCTCCATGGGAAAGGTTGTAATATATATATATATATATATATAATTATATTATATATTAATATATATTATATATATATATATATATATATATATATATATATATATATATATATATATATATATATATAAATAGTAGAGGAAAACAAAGATGCAACATTAATTAAGTTTAATAGTTAAAGATTATATCAACAATTATTATACATTATAGTATTATTAACAATATTCGACGTTTCGATTTCTGCTGAAATCATTTTCAAGAACTGGAATAAACAATTAAACATAAGTAATTTTCATTAAGACAACACTAACAAACAGATCACAAGTAAAAAAAATAAATAAAAAAATAAAAATTAAATTATATAAAATTAAATGATATTACACAAAATTTAGGAATCAGAATGAAAACGTAAACTATATCTAAAATATGAGAGTGACTGATAACTAGAACGGAAGGAAAGAAAAAAAATTTTTTTTTTTTTTTTTGTTGAGTTACAAATAAAACACACATTCATATAATACATACATAAAACACACACTACACATATATATATATATAATACATATATATATACATATACTATAAACATACATACACACACATACAGTATAATAATATAATAATATATATATATATATATATATTATAATATATATAATATATATATATATATATATATATATAATATATATATATATATACTATATACATATATACATAATAACATTATACATACATACACACACACATATATATATATATATATATAATATATATATATATATATATATATATATATATATATATATATATATATATATATATATATATATATATATATATATATATATATATATATATATATATATATATATAATATATATATATATATATATATATATATATATATATATATATATATATATACATATACATATACATATATACATATATACATACATATATACATATACATTACATATACAACACATACATATAAATACATAATATACACAACACACGCATACACATATGTAAATATATACAAACACAATACCATACATACTATACATACAAACAAACATACACAAATACAAAAACCTACACACTACATAGACATATACAACCATATACACCAAACATATACATACCATATAACCGAAGAAGGAAAAGAATAAGAGCAAAAAGTATAGAAAAATTACCCAAAAAGAGGTGTTACTTGGAAATTTGTGGAATGGATTAAAGAAGGAGAAGAAGGAAGAAAAGAGACAAAGAAGAAAATGAAAAATGAAGGAAAATATATAATGCTATGATTGAACTATGTGTAATGGACAAGATAATTGGTTGTTATTAAGTTCTGGTTTTAATTTTGAAATATATAGAGGTTCCAAGATATGGAGGGATGAAAGATCAGAGTTAGAATCTAAAATATATGCTTCCGAGCTTGCACCGTGCCTCGGTAAACTATTTCGTCTTTGCCTCTCTACTTCAACCTTCCATTTTTGCTGGAAACGTGCGCTCATTCAGCCTGTGCCGAAGAAGGGGGACCATTCTCAACCCTCCAACTACTTTCCTATTTCTTTGACCTCCGTTCTCTCTAAAGTTTTCGAATCTATCCTTAACAGGAAGATTTGGAAACATCTCAATTCTTCTAATCTTATCTCAGATTGTCAGTATGGCTTTCGTAAGAAACTCTGTACGGGTGATCTTCTTTCCCTTCTCCCTGACTCTTGGTCCTCCGCTCTTCGGCATTTCGGTGAATCTTTTGCTGTCGCACTGGACATATCGAAAGCCTTCGATAGAGTCTGGCACAAAGCTTTGATTTCTAAACTTCCCTTTTTCGGTATCTATCCTTCTCTCTGTGATCTTCTCTCTAATTTCCTTTCCGTCGTTCTATAGCAGCTGTTGTAGACGGCCACCGTTCTTCCTTTAAATCTATTAATAGTGGTGTTTCTCAGGATTCTGTTCCTTTCCCCAACACTTTTTCTACTTTTCATTAATGACCTTCTCTCTATTACCTCATCTCCTATCCACTCCTATGCTGATGATTCCACCCTTCATTATATTCCAGTTTGAAAAACGTCCCCACAGCAGTTGATAGACTCGAGAAGGGCAGCCTTGGAGCAACTAACCTTTGATCTTTCACTTATTTCAAATTGTGGCAGAGAAAACATGGTTGTTTTCAATGCCTCAAAAACTCAATTCCTTCATCTCTCCACTCGACACAATCTTCCACACAACTATGATATCTTCTTCGAAAGCACAACTCAAGCCTTCATCTGTTCTTAATATTCTTGTTGTTTCTTTTTCTCGTGATCTTTCTTGGAAAGATCACATTACTTCTCTTTTTAAACAAGCTTCTAAGAGGTTGGGTGTTCTGAGGCGCCTTCAGAATTACCTCACGCCACCCCAGTTGCTTGCTCTATATAGGGGTGTTGTTCTCCCCTGTATGGAGTATGCTTCGCACATCTGGGGTGGTTCCACACACACAGCTCTTCTAGAGAAGGTGGAGTCTAGGGCATATCGTCTCATCAACTCTCCTGCTCTTACTAACTCTCTTCAATCTCTTTCTGCCCGTCGAAATGTTGTGTCACTCTCTTTATACTATCGCTATTACAACAGACACTGCTCTTCTGAACTCTCTAGTCGAATACCTCCTCCATTGAGATGAGCTCGTGCGACTCGTTTTTCTACACAGTCTCATCCTTGCTCTGTCCAACTCTCCGACCCCAGACTTAACCGCTATGCTCATTCTTACATATACTCTACTGGTAAAGTCTGGAACATACTCCCTTCATCTGTTTTCCCAACTTCCTTCGACTTGCATACTTTCAAACGCCGTGTATCTGGACACATCGGCCTTCATCGACCATGAAATAGATCTTTTCCAACTCCGGTGGAGTTTGGTAGGCCTCTGGCCTTTGCTTACCGGAGGAGATATATATATAATATATATATATATATATATATATATATATATATATATATATATATATATATAATATATAATGTCTCCTCCGGTGGGCAAAGGCCGGAGGCCTACCAAATTACACCAGAGTTGGGGAACATTCTGAATCTCGTCGATAAGGGCCGACGTGTGCAAGTGAAAGGAAGTTGAGAAAACAGATAAAGAAAGTGTGTTCCAGACTTTACCAGTAGAGTACATGTAAGATTGAGCACAGCGGCTAAGTATGGGGTCTGAGAGTTGAACAGAGAAAGAATGAGACTGTGTAGTAAGACGTGTCGCACGAGTCCTCAATGGAGGAGGTATGCGACGTGAGAGTTCACAAGAGCAATGTCCGTTGTAATAGCGATAGTATAGAAAAAGTGACGCAACAATTCGACGGGAAGAAAGAAACTGGAGAGAGTTAGTAAGAGCAAAAGAGTTTATAAGACGAAAAGCCCTAGACTTCACCTTTTCGAGAATAGCTGTATGTGTAGAACTACCCCAGATGTGCGAGGCGTACTCCATACAGGGGCGAACAACATCCCTATACAGAGCAACCAACTTTGATGGCGTAAAAAAAACACGAAGGCGCCTCAGAACACCCAAACTCTTTGAAGCTTGTTTAGAGAGAGAAATGATGGGATCTTTCCAAGAAAGGTCACGAGAAAAAGAAACTCAGACAATATTGAGGACAGATGAAGGTTTGAGTTGTGTGTTTTCGAAGAAGATATCATAGTTGTGTGGAAGATTGTGTCGAGTAGAAAGATGAAAGAATTGTGTTTTTGAGGCATTGAAAACGACCATCTTTTCTCTGCCCAAATTTGAAATACGAGAAAGATCAGAGGTCAGTTGCTCCAAGGCCATCTTTCTTGAATCTATCAACTGCTGTTGGGAGGGAAGTCTTACAAATTGAAATTTGAAATGAAGGGTGGAGTCATCGGCATAGGAGTGTATAGGAGACGAAGTAATAGAGACAAGGTCATTGATGAAAATTAGAAAAAGAGTTGGAGATAGGACAGATCTCTAAGAAACACCACTATTAGGAGATTTTATAGGAAGAGTGGTGACCGTCTATAACAGGTACTATCAGAACGACCGGAAAGGATAATTAGTGAGAAGGAGACTATAGAGAGAAGGATAGATTCCGAAAGAGGGAAGTTTGGAAATCAAAGACTTTGTGCCAGACTCTATCGAAAGCTTTTAATATGTCTAGCGCAACAGCAAAAGATTCACCGAAATGCAGAAAGGCGAAGGGCCAAGAGTCAGAGAGAAGAGAAAGAACATCACCCGTAGAGCGTTTCTTGCGAAAGCCATACTGGCGATCAAAGATAAGATAAGAAGAATTAAGATGTTTCCCAAATCTTCCTGCTTAAGGATAGATTCGAAAAACTTTAGAAAGAACGGAGGTTAAAGAAATAGGACGATAGTTAGGAGGGTTGAGAGGGGTCCCCCTTCTTCGGCACAGGCTGAATGAGCGCACGTTTCCAGCAAGAAGGGAAGATCGAAGTAGAAAGGCAAAGACGAAATAGTTTACCAAGGCACGGTGCAAGCTCGGAAGCACAAGTTTTGAAAACCGCAGGATGGAATACCATCAGGACCATACGCCTTCTTACTGTTAAGCTCAGAGAGAGCAGAAATGACATCTTTAGAAGAAATTACAATGTTAGGCATAAATGAGTTAGAGGGGGTTGAAGAAGGAGGAATAGCTCCGGAATCGTCTAAGGTAGAGTTAGAGGCAAAAGTATGAGCGAAGTGTTCAGCTTTAGTAGAAGGTAAAATGGCAGTTGTGCCATCAGAAGAAACCAGAGGAGGGAAAGAGGAAGAAGCAAAGTTAGAGTTGACATTTTTTGCAAAATGCCAGAAAGGGCGAGAGGAAGAGGATCCAGAAAGATTGTTACATTTACGACGGAGAAAAGAGTTTTTGGTATCTCGAAGAATAGATTTTGCACGATTCCGGGATGAAATTTAAATTGAATGAGTTTCAGGAGTTTGAAGACGACGGTAATCTCTGAAGGCAGCATACCTACGGCGGATAGCGCGAGAACAAATAGAGTTAAACCAAGGTTTGTTAGGTTTAGTAGAAGGGAAATAATATGGAATGTACAGCCTCCATGCCAGAGAGAATCACCTCAGTTATACGCTCAGCATACTCAGAGAGACCCATCCCATGAAAGCAATAATCATTCCATGGGAAATCAGAGAGGTACAATGGCAAGTTAGACCAGTTATCAGCACCGAAGTGCTACAAACGTCTCCTCGCCGAAGGCATGGGCCGTTCTTGCAGAAGACTTGAAGAGACAGAACAAGATACGGAGATAAGAAGGTGATCGGATGAACCCAGAGGAGGAAAGAGTTTAATAGTATAAGGAGAAGGATAAGAAGTAAGGAAAAGATCAAGTATGTTGGGTTCATCACCAAGACTGTCAGGGATACGGGTAGGGAGTTGCACCAACTGCTCAAGGTTGTTCTGGATAGAAAAGTTGTAGGCGAGTTCACCGGCTGGATCATGAGAGCTAGATGAAAACCATTGGCGGTGGTGAACATTAATATCAACTAAAATGATGATTTCGGAGAAAGGAGAAAAAGGAAGAATGTGCTCTATTTTGGAATTTAAATTGTCGAAGAATTTTGGATAGTCAGTAGAATTAGGAGATAAATAAGAAGAAATAAATTTAGTAGTAGAATTGCAAGAGAGCTTAAGCCATAAAGTTGAGAATTCAGGAGACTCCAAATTAGAGACACGAGAGCAAATAACATCGTTGCGCACATATGCGCAACAACCTTTGGCTGAAAATTGAGGATAGAGACAGTAGGAGGTAACAGAATAAGGCTTGCTGTCAGCACACTCAAGCACCTGAGTTTCGATTAGAAACAAGAGATGAGGTTTAGAAGAAGAGAGATGGTGTTCGACAAAGGGGAAATTAGAAAAAGACGCGAATGTTGCAGGAAGTAAAGAAAAAGAAGGTCATACACCGGGGAAAGCCGGACGCCGAGTGATGGCGGCACCATCCCCATCATCGGAGGCCGCCAACTCCCAAGTGATGATGGGGTGAGGGGTGGATGAAGGGCATTCTTTGGATGCCGCCCCTCGAAGCATCTCCGAGGCAGCTCTGAGTTTCGCCATTTTGTTTTGTTTTATAAAGGTAATGTAAGAGTAAGCGCTTTTAAATTTGTTGGAACATGTGCAAAAATTTGGTGAAGAGGTAGTAGTATTATAGACACTCCAGTGTGAGGCGAAGGTACACTAGAGGCCCACTGAGAAGGTGAAGCGCAAAAGGGAACGAACCAAAGGGCAACGGAGTGAAACGGAATGGTCTAGCCCATCCTATCACTTCGCAGGTTAAGCCCAATGGGAGGTACTTGCATCGCTTCGGACGGTGCTACGTATATATAATATATATATATATATATATATAATATATATATATATATATATATATATATATATATATATATATATATATATATATATATATATATATATATATAATATATATAATATATATATATATATATATATGCCCAGATTGATCCCAGTCTGAGTTATTACTTTTCTGACACGGACTGCTCCAGTTTAGGTACACCTTTGTGTCAGACTGAACCTTCGTCAGTAAAAACAACACAAAACTGTGTGTGCATTGATGCTGCTCTTTGCGGAAGTAAGTGTTGCGAAATGTTTTGTTAATTGTTTATTTAATCAATGCTTAAAAAGAAGAATCAAAATTTTTTTTAACAGTACAAATATTTTAAGACTATTTTAATTTTAATAATTGCAATATAAAAAATCTTTAAGAGTCACTAAATATTTTTCTCTTCTTTTCAAATAACTTATTTAAAATTTACTACTTTATTTACTAATTTAAGGATGCCCTGATCCCTTCGAAGCTGTTGGTGGGTCATGTTTTTATTTCCCTTACGATGCCAATGATATATCTCTCTCAACTACATTTGATGAAGCCAGAAATGTTTGTAAGAGTGTTCATCCTGACGCCGATCTTCCAATTTTAGATTCTTGCAACCTCTTTCGAGAACTTGTAGACTTCATAAACAAAAATAGTAAATATAAATTTTTTAATGGTCAATTTTTAAAAATAAATAAAAATAAGAAAAGATGAGAAATTTAATTCTTAGTATTTGAAATATTTTTATAAGGTGTTTGTATCGGAAGTGGGTGTGAGAGGTAGGGGAAGACCTAGAGAAGGTTGGGTAAGTTAAATCAAAGGGTTATTAAGGGATAAAGGGTTGACCTGAGAGGAGAGTATGCGATTAACCGAGGACAGGAATTAATAGAAAAAGAGTGGTGAGGGGGTGAGTGTTCGTAACGATTGTTACTTGAAGTAGTCAAACACCCCACGATTGTGGGAAGGGCTTAAATATATATATATATATATATATATATATATATATATATATATATATATATATATATATATATATATATATATATATATATATATATATATATATATATATATATATATATATATATATATATATATATATATATAATATATATATATATATATATATATATATAAAAGTAACTTAATCCCGTTGGCTTACAGTTTTTTAAATGTTCAATTTCTTTGACTGTAAGTTCGAATACCACGAAATAATGTTTTTCTTGATTTTCCAAATTTTCAATTAATTAATTACTAATTAACCGTTAATTACATTTTTTGGCTTATATTCTATATATCTGTTACTACAGATCCGACTTTCGTCAAATTAGGACAGTTAACTCTTTGTATAGCATAGATCAACTTGCTATTTTTAATTGTTCATTTGTTTAATTACTTAATTAGTTAAATTATGTAATTTTTTTATTAATATTACGTAATATTTTGAAACGTCGTTTCCCGATAATTTTGTTTCCCGAACATTGATATGTTGCTTTCCACTAAAAGTTTATTTTTTCAAATGCACAAAATTGTTTTTCAATTTATTTTCACGCCATTTACTTCTTACCATTTGGTTTGCTTCTTAAATAGTTTATTTTTATTTTAATCCTTAATTTAATCCATAAGTAAATATTAAGATGGTAACCAAAGTATTATATAATTTAATATATAATATATTAATATAATATATATATATATATATATATATATATATATATATATATATATATATATATATATATTATTAATATATATAATATAATATATATAATAATATAATATATATTATATATATATATATATATATATATATAATTATAATATTATATATATAATATATATTAAATTATAATCTAGCAACGTCCATATCGTCCGGATTCCTCTTGTCTTCTTACTTTTTCTAAGCCCTTTCGAGGAAATTCCTTTTCCTTTTCGTCAAGGGGTGCCTCTTTCGCACCAATTTTTGGACTCCTTTTCTTCTTCCAGCCACTTCTCTGTGGAACCACCATTTGTTTTTCATAATCTTTCCTTTCTTGCGCCCACCTGAGGCGTGCGTTAGTCCCCGAAAAGTTGTAAAAAAAAAAACATATTATATTTTAATAATATATAAATATATTTATATATGTGTGTGTGTGTGTGTGTGTGTCTGTGTGTAGGGGAGAACGTAGCACCGTCCAAAGCGATGCAAGTACCCAAAACTGGGCATAACCCGGGGAGTGATAGGATGGGCTATACCATTCCGTTTCACTAAATTACCCTTTATTTCGTTCCTTTTCGCGTTTCACCTTCTCAGAGGGTCTCTAGTGTACCTTCTGCTCATATTGGAGTGTCTATGCTCCCACTACCTCTGCACCACATTTCTTCACATGTTTCCTCAAATTTACAAGCGCTTACTCTTACATTACCTTTATAAAACAAAAAAAAAGGTTGAAACTCAAAGCAGCCTCGGAGATGCTTCGAGGGGCGACATCCAAAGAATGCCCCTCATCTACTCCTCACCCCATTATCACTTGGATGTTGGCGGCATCTGATGATGGGAATGGTGCAACCAGGACTCCACGTTTGGCTTGCCCAGGTGCACGGTGTTCTTTTTTCATTAATTTCTGTAACATTTGCGATCTTTTTTTCTAATTCCCTCTTTGTCGAACACCATCTTTCTTCTTCTAAACCTCATTCATCTCTTGTTCTTAACCGAAACTCAGGTGTTTGAGTGTGCTGACAGCAAACTTTATTCTGTTACCCCCTACTGTCTCTGTCCTCTATTTTCAGGCTGAGGCGAATGTTGAGTATAATGTTCGCAAACAATGTTATTTGCTCTCGTGTCTCTAATATTGAGTCTACTGAATTCTCTACTTTATGGCTTAAGCTCTCTTGCAGTTCTACTACTAAATTTATTTGTTCTGCTTCTTTGTCTCCTAATTCTACTAACTATAAAAAATTCTTCGAATATTTAAACTCCAAAATAGAGAACATTCTTTCTTCTTCTCCTTTCTCCGAAATCATCATTTTAGGTGATTTCAATGTTCACCACCGCCAATGGCTTTCATCTAGTTCTCATGATCCAGCTGGTGAACTCGCCTTCGACTTTTCTATCCAAAATAACCTTGAGCAGTTGGTGCAACTCCCTATCCGTATCCCTGACCGTCTTGGTGATATTCTTGATCTTTTCTTAACCTTATCATTCTCCTTATACTGTTAAACTCTTTCCTCCTCTGGGTTCATCCGATCAAATTCTTATCTCCGTATCTTGTTCTGTCTCTTCAAGTCTTCTGCAATAACGATCCACGCCTTCGGTGAGGAGACGTTTCTGACACTTCGGGGCTGTTAACTGATCTGACTTACGGTTGTACTTAATTGATTTCCAATGGAATGATTACTGCTTTCGTGGGAGGGGTCCCTCTGAGTGTACAGAGCGCAAAACCGAGGTGATTCTCTCTGGCATGGAGGCGTACATTCCATATTCTTTACCTTCTACTAAACCTAATAAACCTTGGTTTAAGTCTACTTGTTCTCGCGCTATTCTCCGCAGGGTTGCTGCCTTCAGAGATTACCGTCGTTTTTAAACTCCTGAAACTCATTCAACTTATATTTCTTCTCGAAATCGTTCAAAATCTATTCTTCGAGATACCAAAACTTTTCTCCGCCGAAATGCAATAATCTTTCTGATTCCTCTTCCTCTCGCCCTTTCTGGCATTTTGCAAACAATGTCAACTCTAACTTTGCTTCTTCCTCTTTCACTCCTGTAGTTCCCTCTGATGGCACAACTGCCATTTTACCTTCTACTAAAGCTGAACTCTTCGCTCAAACGTTTGCCTCTAACTCTACCTTAGACGATTCCGGAGTTATTCCTCCTTCTTCAACTCATTTATGCCTGACCTTGTAATTTCTTCTAAAGATGTCATTTCTGCTCTCTCAGAGCTTAACACTAAGAAATTGTATGGTCCTGATGGTATTCCTCCTGCGGTTCTCAAAATTTGCGCTTCTAAGCTTGCACCCTGCCTTGGTAAACTATTTCGTTTCTGCCTCTTCATTTTAACCTTCCCTTCTTGCTGGAAACGTGCGCACATTCAACCTGTGCCGAAGAAGGGGGATCCCTCTCGACTCTCCAACTACCGTCCCATTTCTTTAACCTCATTTTTATTTTTAAAGTTTTCGAATCTCAATTGGAAACATCTCAATTCTTCAAATCTTATCTCTGATCGCCAGTATGACTTCCATAAGAAACGCTCTACATGTGATCTTCTTTAACTTCTCTCTGACTCTTGGTCTTCTGCTCTTCGGCATTTCGGTGAATCGTTTGCTATCGCGCTGGACACTTCGAAAGCCTTTGATAGGGACTGGTACAAAGCTTTGATTTCTAAACTTCCCTCTTTCGGAATTTATCCTTCTCTCTGATTCGAACCCTGACCTCTAAGATGGTAAGACATTGCGCTAACCTCATTAGCTGTATATATAATGTAAAATTTTATCCCACGGTTTATGTGGTAATTATGATACTTATTGAACTGCGGTCTCTGAGGATAGAACTGACCCGTTAATCCTACGCCTGAGTGTGGTCGGAGGAGTCCTTTGGGATGGAGTCATGGCGGATGATCATGAGAAGTTCTAACGTGATTTCTTTTTGTACCATCAGTGGTGTATTGGTTAGCGCAATATATTACCATCTTAGAGGTCAGGGTTCGAATCCTCATTAGCAGTATATATATATATATATATATATATATATATATATATATATATATATATATATATATATATATATATATATATATATATATATATATATATATATATATATATATATATATTATATATATATATATTATATATATATATATATATATATATATATATATATATATATATATATTATATTATATATAATTATAATATAGAGGAGTTAGATAAGAGAAGTTAAGAGAGGAGATAAGAAATTTTGCTGAAAAGTTAAAATAGACGGGATTGAGCTTAAAAGCTTGAATGTGGAAAAGACAGAACTGTTAATAGTTAGAAGGGAGGAAAAGGAAGGAGAGGAGCTTCTGCTGAAGGTGCATGGCGAGGAGGTGAGTGCGGTAGAGAGATGAGCATTTGGAGAGGGGAAAGTATTCAGAAGGGAATGAGGGAATACGCTGGAAATCGCCAACGAGGTGGAGAAATAGGGAAGAGTGGTGAGAGCGCTGTACCCAATCTTAGTCGACAAAAGAATGGATGAAGGAGTAAAGAAAGTAACTTTTGAAAGTACTCTGACACCAGTTTTGTTATATGGTACAGAGACTTGAAGTACGACAACAAGAGAAGAAAACAGAAGGGTGCTGCGTTGATGGTGGGAGACCAAGGAGGGAGAGGAAAGAAGTGAAAGAATTAGAGAAAATTGGGGTTGGACCAATTATTCATAAATTGATGCAGCAAGACTGAGATAGTTGACGTGTGGAGGATGCCGGAGGGGAGAGCTGTTAGATGGAGGTGATAGTGGACGCCAAGGGGAAGAAGACCAAGAGGGAGACAAGGGAGAGATGGATGGATCAGTTGGATTCACTGAGGCACATCAGCTGCCTACGGTGGAACAGTTGGTGGAAGATGAATATGCGACAGATCTAGATG